>PVLC010000020.1:439805-452942 GCA_004027655.1 Graphiurus murinus | reverse complement strand
ACTGGGGATTGAACTCAGGGGCATTCTACCTCCGAGCTACACCCCCAGCCCTATTTTTTATTCTTTATTTTGAAACCGAGTCTCACTAAGTTGCGGAGTGCCTCACTAGGTAGCTGAGGCTGGCCGCGAACCCGGATCCTCCGATCTCAGCCTCCCGAATGCTGGGATTACAAGCGTGCGCCACCACGCCCGGCTTATTTTTAATGCACTGTTTTTTTTGCACCTGATCACTAGGAGACAGTTTGGCAATAAGTTTCCTAGTTTCTGGACTCATCTTCCACTGGTCCCCAAGTTGTGTGGCTGGTTTCTCCCTGTCCAGTGGGATACTGTCTGAATCCAAGTGACCTGGCCTTCTTAGCTCACTTTTCCTTTGAAGCATGAGTGGAGGTTTTCTACCTTCCCTATTAGCCTGGTCTTTTATACTTGTGGAATATATAAAGGTCTTGTGTGTAGGCAATTCCCTGCCTTCTCCTTTAATGGTTCTTAGATGTTTGCCTCTTTCTTTCCTTACGGTTAATAGAGCTAATCTTAGCTGCTTAAAAATTTTTTTTTGGTGGTATGGGGGATTAAACCCAGGGGCATTCTGACTCAGCTATATTTCCAGCCCTATATTTGTTTTTATTTTTATTTTAAAACAGGGTCTCACTAAGTTGTAGAGAGCCTCACTAAATTGTTAAGGCTGGCCTTGAACCTGTGATCCTCCTGTGTCACCCTCTCAAGTAGTGGGATTACAAGAGTGCATCCCCTTGCCTGGTTTATTTACTTTTTGATACCTTTGTTAATGGTGCTGGGCATTAAACCTAGGGGCTTTCTTCCACTGAGCTACCATCCCCTCCCCTCCCTTCCCTTCCCTCCCTTCCTCTCTCTCTCCCCTTTCCTTCCTTCTTTCTTTCCTGCCTTCCTGCCTTCCTTTTATTGGTGCATTGCCTTCTCGCATCATAATGTAGTTCAGAGGGACAGGGACATGCATGCACACAGCACTTGGAGAGCTTCCCCGCAGTTTCCTCCCCACTCCCTTCCCCTTCCCATACATGATACTGAGGTTGGTGTTGGTATTTTCATATATGTATATAAGGTCAGTTGCCAGGTTACTGTGTACTGTCCTCTAAATTGCTTTCCTCCTGTCTCCACCTCCAAAGACCTGGGATTATAGGTGTGTGCCATGGTGTCCTGCTATTTGCTTTTTTTTTTTTTTTTTCGGTACTGAGGATTGAACTCAGGGGCATTCTACCTCCGAGCTATAACCCCAGCCCTATTTTTGATTCTTTATTTTATTTTTTTTTTTTTTTCGGTACTGGGGATTGAACTCAGGGGCATTCTACCTCTGAGCTACACCCCCAGCCCTATTTTTTACTCTTTATTTTGAAACCGGGTCTCACTAAGTTGCGGAGTGCCTCACTAGGTAGCTGAGGCTGGCCGCGAACCCGGATCCTCCGGTCTCAGCCTCCCGAATGCTGGGATTACAAGCATGTGCCACCACGCCCGGCTGATTCTTTATTTTTGAAACAGGGTCTCACTAAGTTGCGGAGTGCCTTACTAGGTAGCTGAGGCTGGCCGCGAACCTGGATCCTCCGGTCTCAGCCTCCCGAATGCTGGGATTACAAGTGTGTGCCACCACGCCCGGCTTTTGCTTATTTTTAATACGGCTTTTGTTGATGTTTTAAACATTGAAAATATGGGCAGGATTAAGGGAGAAGGTTAAAACATCAGCAGTAACAGCCACCTGTGTTCTGGAAGAAATATATGCATATGATTAAAAAAAATCAGAGAGTACTGAATGGTTTATAACAAATATGATTGTTTTCTCTTTTTTATCTTCTTATATATTTTCATATTCCAAATAAAGTAAATATGCTATTATCTTTCAATTCATTAATATTAGACATTGTCTATTGTCATCCTCGTTTGGTAAATATAAAGAAATTAGCTTTATTTTCTATTCTTTTTGTTGATTGAACCCAGGGGTACTCTACCACTTAGATGCATCCCTGACCTCTTTTTTAAAAAAATCTTTAAACAGAGTCTGCTAAATTGCCCAGGCTGACCTTGAACTCATTAGCCTACTGATCCTCCTGTTTCAGCCCCGAAGTGCTGGAATTACCAGTGTGTACCACCTCCCACAGCAAAGGAATTAGCGTTCTTATTCCGCTTTTCTCTTCCCTTTATCATTATTGTTTAGGCAAATACTTGGTGTTTACATTATTATTTGTGTTCAAACATTTTTAATAACCACGCAGTGAAGTTTTCTATAATTTTGTTTTCTTTGAAATTAATAACTACCTTCTCTTTCTTTGTATGCCTTGTTTTCTTGGCTTCTTTTGCTAATTCTTCTCACATTCTCTCTCCCATGGCCTGACAGTGTAATTTTCTGCAAAGTCAATCACGTTAAGCAGTCTATCACTTCTAATATTTCTGTGTTGGGGACATCTCTTCTGTGGGCATGCTTTCTAGGTTTGCTGCTCAACCATTGTGCTGGGTGTTTCCTTTGCTTTTCCCCAAGTGTGGAATCTATTTGCTGGATCTTATGGTTTGATTCATTTTTCCCTTTGGGAGTTATTTCTTCATTTTGTTTGAGTGCGCACTTTGTCAGTTTGGTCCAGTTAAAAAAGGGTACAGAGTGGTCAGAATGGTGGGGACAGTCCTCATCTGCTCCAAGTTGGACTGGCACCCTCTTTTCTAGGAGCTCCTTTCTCCTTCAGCAGGAGAGCTTCTGGTCTTCTCCAGGGGATGGGTCTCTCGTTTTTGTGCTTCTCATGTCTTCCTCTTTCTTGACTTGCAAACTGAGTTTTAGGGAGGATATCTCCCAGGAATTTCTTGAAAAATGGTGTTTGGGAGCAAATCTTAAAGGCATATTATACATTGATTGTCATTATCCTATACATATTTATTATAAGACTCCTAAATAATAAAGACCAAGAAATGTGGAGATATGAAAAAATATTTCTGCCCATAATGGTTTATAGAATAGATGAGTAGACAAGAAATCTATGCAGTATTGTTAAAGTGACATTTAAGTGTGAAACAAGAGCTTTTCCAGGTACAAAAGATTAATTTCTGTATAAAGAGTGCTGATCTTGTATGAAAAGAAATGTAATTGGGAAGGAATATATTCTGGAAAAGGTGATCTTTCTAAACCTTAAAGGATTGACAGGATTTTGTTAAGTGGAAATGGGAGGGAGGATGTTTTCCTCTGGATATAAATTTTTTATATGGACATAATATCAATGATATTCTATAGAAAACGAAGCATACCACATTGACCTGAATAGAGTGTGAGAGAAAACTAGGGGTTAAAGTCAGAAAAGTAAATTGTTGATAGATAATAGAGGACATTACCATCCAAGTGAGGCAATTTTAATTTATCTTGCAGGCAGTCAAACACTGTTGGGGGTTTCTTAGTAAATACTACAACCAGGTTGATGGCATTCCAGAACATCACAGAAATGGATTTAAAACATGGAGTCTGACTTCTTTCCCTTAGGTTGCATTTGAGATTCCATCCGTGTTGTTGTTCATGTCAGTAGCTTGTTTTTGTTACTGAGCAGTATTCCAGTGCATGTGTGTACCGTCCTTTATTGACCAGTTCATATTTGGGTTGTTTCCAGTTGGGACTGCTACAAATAAAGCTACTCTAAACATTTGCATACAGGTTTTGTGTGGACATATTTTTGCTCCTTTTGGGTCAGTATCTGCAGGTAGGATTGCTGGATGGTATAAGTGCATGGTTAGTTTTCTAACACTCTGAAAACTGCTTTTCAAAGTGGCTCTGCAACATCACCCTCCGCCCTGCCAACGAATGGGCGTTTCAGTGACTCCACGTTCTCTCTGTCATTTCCTGTTGTTGTTTCCCTAAAGCCATTTTAACCGGTAGTGATATCTCACTGTGGCATGAACGTGCATTTCCCTAATGATTAATGATGCCGAGCCTCTTTTCATGTGCTTATTTACCATCCATAGATCTTCTCTAGTGATTTATCTGTTTAAATCTTTTACTCGTTTTTTAAAAGAGTGTGTTTATTGATGTGTACAAAAGATATTTGTTTATTATAAATTAAAATGCAGAAAAACACAAATAGGAAAGTAATCCAGTTTCACTCCCAGCACCCAGGAATAACTGTTTTCATATTAATATTCCAGGCACTTCTCCCTTTTTTGCATTTATTCGGATGGAAGGCAGGTGGGTGGGTGGGTGGATGATAAATGGGTGGATGAGTAGATGGACAGATAGAAAAAAAATAAAAAATGAGATCATATTAGATACACTGATGTTTTTATTATGAAAGAATTCAAATACCACGAAACTTACCCTTTTAAAGCACACAACTCAGTGGTTGTTGGTATTTTCATCATGTTGTATAACCATTTCTACTCTTAATTTCAGAAAAGTTATTGGCCCCAAAAGGAACTCTGTACCCATTCAGAGTCAGTCTTCTTTGCCCCCCAGCCTCCAGTCTGAGGCAACGAGTGATATACTTTTTCTCTCTATAGGTTTACCTATTTGGGAATTCCATATAAATGGAATCCTACAATTAAATCTGGCTCCCTTCACTTAGCATAGTGTTTTCAAGGTTATATGTCATAGCATATATCAATATTTTATTCCTTTTTATGACTGAGTAATATTCTTTGTACTGGTCTACCATATTTGATAGTACTTCCTTCAATTGTTCGACATTTAGATTGATTCTACTAGTTGGCTGTTACTAATAATGCTGCTATAAGCATCCATGTACCAATGATTTGTGGACAAATGTTTCATATTATCCTGGCTTTAAATACTTAGTAAAATTGTTAGTGCCCATTTTAAAAATTGAGTTGTTTGTTTTCCTAGTGCAGAGCTCTTAGGTTTATGAAATTTAAATGTCTAATTTCCGGCCAGGCCTGGTGGTGCATGTCTGCATGTACTTGGGAAGCTGAGATGGGAGGATCACAGGTTCAAGGACAGCCTTAGCAACTTAATGAGACCCTTTTTCAAAATAGAAAATAAAATAGGGCTAGGGGTATAGCTCAGAGGCAGAATCCATGAGTTCAGTCCCCAGTACCACACACACAAAAGGCCTAATTTACAAATGTGTGTGTCTTGTAATTTAGATAACTTCAGTAGTTTTAATTTTGTTGTAGACTTAATGAAGGGTTTATAACAGCTTGATTATCCAGTGTCTTCCAAATATTACTAAATCAACTTGAATTGATTTGAATTATTTAAAAATATGTAAAGTAGGTCCTTTAAATGCTTAGTAGGTTTTTGTGGTGCTAAGAAGGGAACCCAAGTCCTCATACGTGCTAAGCCAGTGTTCTGCCACTGAGCTGCACTCTGGCAATAAATTATTTTTTTTTCATCTTAAACGTTTCTTCAGATTTTGTTCCTTCCCAGAATTCATTTAGTCACTGATTGTATGAATATTTATTGACAGTGCCTTTTGAGTGTTAGCTATCATACTAAGGTGTTGACATAAATGTATGGGGGAACAACTTGATGTTCAAATATAAGATGTAAAACATAGTCAGAATCATCCCATGATATGGATGTGATTTGGTTAATACTTACATGTCTCTCTCCCTCCTACTTTTCACAAGATTCCTTCATCAAAGATTATTCTAGACACACGTATAAATAAATCTCCCAGTCACATTTTGGGGACCTAAATAAATAAAAATTCCTCTGAGGCTGTCTGTTAATTTTTCATGTAGGGTGGTATGATGTGGAATGTCACCCTGTAGGTAACAGAGCTGTGCCTGTCATGTTTCTTTCAGCATTGCTGACAGACAGAGGACCTTGGAGGCTGAGCTGAGGACGGTGCAGGCCTCTCGCAGGGACCTGGAGAACTTCCTCAAGTGGGTCCAGGAGGCAGAGACCACAGTGAATGTGCTGGCGGACGCCTCTCAGCGGGAGAATGCTCTGCAGGACAGTGTCTCGGCCAGGGAGCTCAAACAGCAGATGCAGGTGAGTGGCCTGGAAAGCACGCCAGCCTTCTCCTCCGTGCTGTGCTCTCTGAGCCCATCTCCCTGCAAATTTATCGCTCTTAAGAAGTGAGTTGTGCCCGTATTCACTTATGAAACCCATGTTCCCCTGTGAATATTTGGCTTCTGGAAATAAGATCTATAAAGTACTTTTACTTAATATCAGAAGGGAGAAAAATACCCTGTTTTATGGAAGTAATAATTGTTTATTTAGAGTTTGAGGCTCCATGCTATTCTGTTTTCTGTCACTTTAAGCCCTATTACAATTAGCTTTATTGAATCCTATATTATAAGGGCATTTTCCTTAATATGAAGTTGTTTCTTTTCCCGTTTATTATAAATACTTAATATAAAAGCTGCAAAAGATCTATGGCTTAGTTTATAACTAAGGCTATTAGGCTTGAAGGTATTACTTTCAGTCTTTAGCTTGATAACTATGATTGCATATGCAGGTTCAAATTTTTCTTCTGCAAGAAATGTGATAATATAAAATCTTTCCTTTAAACAAATTTATGAGAAATCCTTTGAAGCATGCCTGAATCTTTTTTGCACTTTCAAGTACTACTGCTTCTGTGAACCTCCCATTTTTTTTATGGATTGACCGCTTCTTGCTGATCGTATATGTCTTCTCCCTGTGAACTTAGTTCAAAACCTGTGTCCAGGGGGACTTAGCGTCTACCTCAGCTGTACACCTGATCACTTCTTTGTGCCATGTCATTCTCACATCAACAGGACAAGTCCTCTTTCTGATATACTGGTGAACACATGTTCCCTTGTCATTTGATGCTTGTCTCCAGCTGATCATGTGGTTTTTCAAGGATAGATTGTGTTATTCCAGACTGTGGCCTATACGGTGCTCTGGGTGCAAATCCCAAGTAAATACTGACTGCTTCTCTTGGGTTTTGACTCCTCCATTTGAAATTCATTACTGAAGGCCTTTTTTCAGTTCATTCTTAGCAACTCTTTCCTTTGAATTGGCCAAAAGACCATTTTGTAAAATGTTAATAAATATGCGGTTCTGATTTTCTTTGAACGATTCTTACTCTTACCTATTTCGAAATTTGAAATCATTTTCATTGAAAAGGTTACAAAAACTTAAAAAGTAGTCTTTTTGGAATAGGCTTATATATTGCTTATTTCCATGCATGAAGACTCTTACTGTGTTTTTACTATTGAGTTCCTGAGATTAATGTAATGAAAATCTGTTTACTTATATTACTTCTTATTTCTTATTCATTACACAATACATTTGTGACTTGGTAATGAGAGCAGCAGGGTAAATATTGAAGTTAAATGTGTTCTTTTGTCTTACCCTTTTGAGTCTCATAAGGTCACCACCAATGTTAACTAATAAAATACTGTGTGATCATTTGGACTTTAGGCGGTTACAGAGCGTTCTCAATGGGGGCAGTTGATGATAGAGTTTATTATTATGATTTAAAACAATTATAAACCTGACCCGCAAATGCTCATGGATATTAAATTTACGTAATGATGTTAATTTCAACAGATATGTTGACAATGCAGTTGAATAGGTAACAGTGTATAGACAATGAGCAAAGGAGGTTTGAAATGAACCTTGGTAATGAGTGCCAGCGAAACCCAGGCCTGCTAGAGAGTTTAATGATGTTTTCTGACACATTTTATCTTCGGATATATTCTTACCAGGGCCCAAACTCCTCTCAATATTTAATGAATATTCAAGCTTCAGTAGAAAGAAATTTAAATAGAAATGTTAAGAATCTTTTAAATAAAAATAACTCAGCACAGGATTACTTATCTTATGGAAAACAGCAGCAAGAAAAAAGGCTGCTATCTAAAATATATTATAACATGTATCATAATTGCTTCTCTAAAGTAATGTTGCTCAAAGAGTCTGTTTGGGTTCATTTACAGCATATTGAAAGGGCATTTGCTGAGAGCCTGCTCAAATCTTTTTGTTTATCTGAAGATAAGCATTTGCAGTTGTTTGTGTTTGGGATATTTCGCATTATGGTAATTTGTATGATTTTTCATTCCCTTGCTCCTTTACTGAATGCTCTTAATTTTAAGGCATGCTCCTCTTTTTATTAAAAAAATATGCCACAGCTTAATTTTCATCACTTAATTCATAGATGGTTATTAGAGACTTAGTGTCTTTGGCTGAGGATTTCTGAGGCAGGGGGGTTTTTATTTTCCTATGGGCTTATATATTAATAACTCCCATTTGTGTGAGTGATTTAAAACGAACACATATTTCAAGTGGAGTGTTGAAGAAAATGAAAGTACCAAACCCCTGGAAATCATAAAAATACATTTTCTGGGGACCCGATGGTGGTGGTGGGTCATCTGTGTGTGTACTGCACACAGTGGGATAGGACCTTGTCATGTAAATGCTCCATGTTGAGCGGGTGTGTGTAGAATTGCTTAGAAAACACAAGCATAGTATATTTGCTTCATGTCTTGTGTCAACCAGATATAAGGCCATGGGAGTATTTCTTGAAAGACAAAGTCAATTCTGTATTCTGTTTAAAATGAATCTCGGGTAGTCTGGAAGCACAGTGGAAGATGAGTATTAGTTTCTGGGTGTATGCTATGCTACCTGCCATTTATGTGAAGGATGGATGATCATTTGGATTTGTGTATTGATGTTTCTTTGTCCTGAGCAAGGCTGGTTTTACTCTCTGCAGAGGCCTGTTGGCAAGAGAAAAGCCCATCCTTTGGAGATGTGCAGGAGAGTGATGCTCCTTAGAACTGAGCAGTCCAGATCGAAGAGGGCCTTGTGTGCCCAGTGAAGTATTTTATACTCTAACCTGCTGGCGATGGGGAGAAGTTGTAAAGGATATTAAGCAAGAGAACACTGCATTGAGGTTTCTGCCTTATAGGAACCCAGTGGATGGCATATGAGCGATGGATTTACACTAGGCAGGGTGACAGCCAGAGAGCTCTGTTAGGACCCTCATGTAGCCATCCAGGCTAAAGGTGATAAGGACCAGAAATGAGGGTGTGGCAGTGGGGTGGACCTAAGGCCTTGACAGTATGGGTCAAGGAAGGGAGGGGGAGGAGCAAAGGCAAGGGAGATTGCCAGCTGGTATCGGAGCTAGAGGCAAGGAACCTACCAGGAGAAAATGTCAGGGCAGGGTGCCAGTGAAGAGAGAGAAAATTTCATTTTTACTGTATTGAAATGAGGCTTTTGAGCCAGACATGGTGGCACATGCCTGAAATCACAGTAGTTGGGAGGCTGAGACAGGTGGATTGCAGGTTCAAGGCCAGCCTGAGAAACACAGCGAGACTCTCAGGTACCTAGCAAGACCCTATTCAAAACAAAAAATTAAAAGGGCTGGGGGTGTAGCCCAAAGGTAGAATGCCCCTGACTTCAAGCCTTAGTACAAAAAAAAAAAAAGACCTTTGAGTAACCTCCAGGGGGAGACACCTGCTATGAATTGTCACTGTGAATCTGTATTTAGATGAAGGAATTTGTCCAAAAATGAATGAAATGAAAAAAAAAAATAATAATAATTATTATTTATTTGCTTTTTAATGAAAGCCTGTATTGACTAACCAACCAGTTTATTAGTTCAGATGCACTTAATTTTTATGGTCACATTCTAGGATTTAATATTATTTTAACCATAGGTTTTAGATGTAAGCTTTGCATTTTAACAGTACCAATTATTAACTGATGCTCTGGTTCTTTCTTGGGTAAAATTCTGAGCCCTGGGGCCTTTCTAGGGCGTATGATACTAGGTGGCTGGCTTTGCTCCGTAGCATTTGTGTTTTAGGATTATTCTATTTCATCTCCTATGTTTGCTTTTGGCTTCATGTCCATCCTCGTGTTCCATAGGTGCAGACTCTAGATTGTTTCAGATCTTCCTCTGCCCCTCACCCCATGCCCAGCACTGTGTCTAGGGGGTAAAATGACTGTCTCCTGAGAACTTCACTTGCGGATCCTAAAATAGAAATTATACAGGTTGAGCCTCCCTAATCCAAACACCTGAAATCCAAATGATCCAACATCTGAAACTTGTATTGACACAATGCCACAGGGGGAAGGCTTCACACCACGAAACTTTGTTCCATGCACAACCATTAAAAATACTGTATAAAATGACTCTCTGTGGCTATGTGTTTAAGGGACATGTGAAACAAATGAATTTCTTATTTGGACTTGGGTCCCATCTATAGGATACCTCATTATGCATATGCAAATGCTGTTGTGTTAGTCAGCTTTGCATCACTGTGACCAAAATACCTGACAAGAATAATTTAGAGGAGAAATTTATTTTGGCTTATGGTTTCAGAGGTTCAGGATCTGTGGTGAGCAGGCTTCAAGGAATACAGGTGTGGCAGAGTAAAGTTGTTCAGCTCATGGCAGCTAGGAAGCAGGACGGGAGGGACCAGAGACATATATAATCCCCAGGACAAGGCCCCCAGTGATCAACCTCTAGCCATGCCCACATGCCCATAGATACACTCAGTAAGTCCATTCAAATTGTTAATCCATTAATGGAGCAATTCTCAGGTGAGGTTAGAGCCAGCTTGACTCAATTGCTTCACTTCTGAACATTGCTGTGTTTTCCACGCATGAGCTTTTCTGGGGGAGCTTCCATGCCCAACCATAACAACTGAACTGCAAAATAAAAAAAAAAAAAGAAACAAAAATAACAACAGCAACAACAACCCCCCCCCCCCAAACAAAAATCTGAAATCTGAAATACGGCTACTGCCAAGTGTTTTGGAAAAGGGGTACTCAACTTGTAAGTTCGTATTTTTCATAGCAACCTTATTGGCTATAGTTCACATACTGTACAGTTCATTTATATTTTGCATTTCAGTTGTTTTTAGTATAGTTAGAGGTGTGTAGGTGTGTAACCATCAACATTTTTATCACCTCTAGAAAACTATCCTTTTCTCTCTATCTATCAAACTCCTATTCCTAACCTCCCTGCCCCTCCACCCTAAATAAAATAATGACTAATCTGTTTGTATCTGCTTGCCTAAGAGCTTGCTATTTTAATTTTTTTTTTTTTTAAATCAGACTACATGCTCTTCCTTTGGCTTGAACAGATATGTTGACACTGTTGGCCTCACCAGAGGGAGGCAGTATAGAATCTCAGTAGGAAAAAATACCTTTAGGCAAAACCCCACAAAACAGTTTTTACTTGATAAACACAACTCCATAAGACTCAGTGTAGGACCGTAACTCATGCTAACATGAGGACTGGGGAGACAGATGAAGAGAAGGAAGTACTTGAAAATCCTGCATTTCTTTTACAGACTCATGCCACCATTAGGGAGATGCAAAGCTGCAGCATTATCCAGGTTATTAGTTGGAGCAGGACTCTGATAATGAGAAACATCTGGCTTCTATTTCTGACTGTGCTCTCTGACCCAGTCATTTAATCATCCTGGGCTATTCTCACCTAAATGGCACTTTCCCCCAGTTGATATCATAATGGTGTTCAAGCTGCAGTAGACAATGTGTCTCAGATCTGAATACAACATACATAAAAATCCCAAATCCTGTCTTGGCTCTTTATATGATATAATTATAGCCTTATATTTCCTATTCATAAAATTAAAGCAGCTTTATAGCATGTGAAATGAGATCATGAAGATACTGTCAGAGGAGAAATGCGGTACTTTGGAAGGTACAATAGTCAGTTACAGGCTTCTTTGTTTTTTTTTATCCACTTTGCTGTTTATTTAGATGCGTTCTAACCTGTTTGATTTCTGATGGGGTCTTTTCTCTTAGGTAGTCATGGGAAGCCCATTGGCTGAGTCTGCACTTAGGGTATCTTAGGTAAAGCCACATGCCTCCTGCAGATATGTTTTGTTTTTAGGTGATTTTGTGCAGAGACTTGCCCGGAGGTGATTTGTTAATACTTACTATCGGGACTGCAGTCGTTGGAATCAGGTACCCGGCTGCTCTTCTCAAGATTTCTAACAGGATCTATTCCTCATTCATTCCACAAGCACAGCCAGAGCTTCCTTTAGCCGGGGAGTGCACGCATCCCTCTTTAGAGTATCAGGGTAGATGCCACTCTGTCTCCTCCTATAAACCAGCTCCCAGGCATGTACTGTGGTGGTGGCGATGTGTTGAATCTCTGTTCCCAGGGGATGTCTGCTTTGTATCTGCAGCTTTAATGTTTCACTTAATATCCTCTTTGGCTACTGAGCACACTCCTCCCCAGCAGCCGGCAGCGCTTGGCTGCTGGACAACTTGCTTCATTTCTGGCCACGCTGGGCTGAGCGAGTCCAGGCTGTGAGCATCTGCCGGGGGTCTGTCTGAGTGGCGTTTGCCTGTGTTTTATAAATTGAAAAGAAGTTGAAGGAATACCAGCCTCCTTCCCCCCCAGAACCTAAACCCCTGTATCTTTCAAATGCATTCCTGGAAACGAGCATGCTCAGAGAACTGGCAAATCATTGTCCAGTGACCGGGAGGAAATGATCGTGGCTCTTCATTTATAATGCAAATTCTGAGGTGTCTCCAGAAGTGTGGTGAACTTAAAATGATGGCCGTGGTGAGAACGTCTCTGCAGAAAGTTGTGGTTTTGTTGCATCGTTTACAAAGGATGGCAGTTTCTTCTCCTCGGTATCAGAAGCTCTGTAAGGTAACTGAGTGATTGAAAAATAAGGATCTCGGGCGTCTGACAGTTCTCTTGTTTCTTGGGCTTGAGAAACTAATCTTTTAAGTTCTTAGCAAGGAAAGATTCTCTTTTTTTAGCCACTGATTGTTAAGAGCTGTGAGAGTGAATTGCTTAATTAAAATTTGTTTAAGAATCTGAAGCAGGAACTGTTTCAGTACATATTTTATGTTGCAATTGACACAGTCTTCTCTTCTGAGATGGACCAGGGAACTGTTTTGGAGAAAAAATGGCCAAACTACATTTGTTAAGACCTGTTACCTTAGGTGGTTCTTTGCACGTTGAAGTATCTTAAAATTGAAGGGCACATTAATTTTATGCAAACTTCAGTAAAATTAAGAGGAGAGCTTAAAATAATCTTTTTCAGTAGACTGCTTAAAAATGCCCATCTTTTTGTAGCTAATTGTTTTTTTTTTTTCAAGTAAGAAAATTAAAGCACATTTTAAAAAGCAGGCTTAAGTCCACCCTAAACATCCCCTATATTTATGGGCACTCCATCTATTAAAGTTAAGCTTGAAAAACTTAATTGCATTTGGACAGGTGGATTGAA
>PVLC010000020.1:432305-437305 GCA_004027655.1 Graphiurus murinus | reverse complement strand
TGTTTTATATTAATAAATCTTTGGATTAAGGGCTAATTATGTTGATTCAAAAAGGAATTATGATAGTCCTCCCTTTTTTCTTAGTGTCTATTACATAAAATATTTAATAATTGAGGACGTAGTAAAAGCAGATTCTTGTAAAGTAGATTAGGATATGAACCATTATAGAAAAATGAGAAATAATAATTAATAGTGTTATAAACTGAGTTCTTAATGATTTATGCATCTATCAGGTTTTGACTTAAACAACATAACTTCTGTTTGCTTGCATATGTATGTGAATTCGTTTAAATGATTTTTTGTCTCTAAACCTTTTGATTATGTAATTTTACTAGCAAATTATTTTAAATATATAACTATGTTTATGTAAATATTCATTTAAAATTATACGCACATATCAGGGTAAAGCCCTATATTAAGTATGAGTGGAGTAGAATTTTGTTCTTGCCCTCTACTGTTAACTTTTTGCACCCCACTTTGGTTGCCTTTTTCTTCTGTGTGGTATGCACACACGGTTTGGGTGACCACTGGTTTAACAGTGCAGCGAAACTGTGGTTATTCCTTGCCTATCCTTCCAGCAGGCCCAGGCTTTCAGGATGATACTGATCTCAAAGCTGTCCTGGAAGCCATGTCTTCTGTGGTATCAGAGTTGCTGTCACTGAGTTCTCTGTGAGAAGTAGAGACCAGAAGATTCCACCATGCAAGTCAGGGTCAACTAGTGATGTCTATAAAAGACTTGTGGTGTGTGTGTGTGTGTGTGTGTGTGTGTGTGTGTGTGTGTGTATAGACACCAACTATGTGGATGTTTACTGTGCCACGGAATACCAGCATCCAAACCCAGAGGCATGTTAGTCCCTCAACAGATTTTGAGACAAAGTAGGTTCACATACTGTTTTTCATCTCCACATATAGTTAAATGCTCAATAGAGGTAGTTCACGTGGAATATGTGCTTTTTAAAATGACGTCGAATAGAATGGTGCATTTTGGAATAGTTAAATTTTGCATGTTTAATATTACATTTTTAAATTTTACAATATTCCCCACCACTTTTTTTTCCAGGTAGAAAACTCTCTGCCCTCCTTAGGTATTAAATCTTGCAGTATTTCAGAGCAATAGAGCTTTAATTTGACATGATCTGAATGTCAGAATATAAATACTTCAAGGTCAACTTTTAGATTCCCTCAGTTTCTCTTAGTCACCAATCACACGCATATTGTTTGAGCCATAAAAAAGGCCAGAATCCCCATGGCCCTCTGGCCTTGTGGAAGAATTCCCATTGGATTATATACAGATTTGTCCCTTCTTGGTTTCCTGAGAAACTCTTGGTTTGATTAGTTCAGTAAAGGTGTGAAGGTGAGATATGACGAAGAAACATGACTTCTGCAGAAGGATTTGCCTTGGCCCAACCTTTCCACTGTTGCCCTGGGGTGTGTTTCATCAGGGCTCTGAAACAGCTGGCAGATGGCTCCCTCCCTTCCCTTCTTGCGCAGCCCCTGATTGGGTGCATTACAGAGAAGTGAAGTGGAGTCAAGAAGAGACTACCCACCTATTGCTGCTGTCAGTCAGGTGTTTTTTTGTATCTTCTGGAAGTAGTAGCGATGTGTTAGATGGCTCCTGACCTCTGCTTTACCGTAGCTTTCCAAGTCAGGGTGTACATTAGAATTATTTTCTCAAATTACCTAATTAATTAACATTCTGTTAACCGGAAAACTTGTGCTATAATGACTTTTAACCCAAAGCAGTATAATTAGATCTGATGTAATGCTTTGACATGTAATTAAAAAATAATAGCATTCCACAAGGTTGCATGGTAAATAGTTCTTTAACAGCCAAGATTTTATTATTTGCATAAGTCTACAAGTATGATGCTACTACAAATTAGGAAGAAACAAAAAGTCCTTCAGAAAGAGATCTAGGATAGTGTTATGGATATAGATAAAAGGTCTCCTTTTTTTTGAGTATTATTTAATAACTGTGCCTGAACTATTGATGATTTACAATTTCATAGGGGTGAAGTTTATTAAGTATCAAATGGAAATTTTCAAGTCATCTGTACTGTGGGATTTTACATGTACAGACATTAACTATTCCCTCTTACGCTTGACTGAGTACTGCCAGTTCCTCTTAGTAGAGTTGGTATTTTATTTATTTTTATTTTTTATTTATTCATTTATTTTGCGGTACTGGGGATTGAATTCAGGGGCATTCTACCTCTGAGCTATACCCCCAGTCCTATTTTTTATTCTTTATTTTGAAACTGGGTCTCACTAAGTTGCGGAATGCCTCACTAGGTAGCTGAGGCTGGCTGCGAACCCGGATCCTCTGGTCTCAGCCTCCCAAATGCTGGGATTATAAGCATGCGCCACCACGCCCGGCTGGTATTTTATTTTTAGCTCTTCAAATTAAGCAATTAGTAGAGCTCCTATTATAGAGATAAAAGAATATAGGATATCTCATGCCATTGTAGCCTCCTCTGTTTCACAAAGTTTACTAATTTCTGGGCAAGATAAAAGAGTCCAGGTAATTGAAATTGGAAAGGATGTGAAGCATACCATAGGGTTACTTTTCATTTTCTTCCTCTAGTTTGTTCAATTCTATGGCATTCTAAAAGATTAATTTATAACAAAGCTCACTTAGAAAGGCAGACAGTACCTTTTTTTTTTTTTTTTTTTTTTTTTTTGTGGTACTGGGGATTGAACCCAGGGGCATTCTACCTCCGAGCTATACCCCCAGCCCTATTTTTTTATTCTTTATTTTGAAACCGAGTCTCATTAAGTTGCGGAGTGCCTCACTAGGTAGCTGAGGCTGGCTGCGAACCCGGATCCTCCGGTCTCAGCCTCCCAAATGCTGGGATTACAAGCGTGCACCACCACGCCCGGCTCAGACAGTACCTTTTAATAAATTATAGGGTGCTGTGAAAGTATGGCACAATAAAACTTGAACAAATTTTTGGAAAGACAGCGAATCAAGGTATTAAACTGTTTTCACAACAGACAGTTTTTGTTGATGTTGTTTTAGGAGAATTAAGAGAAAAATGGTTGAACCCAGAAATAAAATAACTAAGCTTTCATGATGGGAAAATGTCTGATGAGACATTTGATGAGGTTTTGTTTTTATTTTTAGTGTTTTAGAGTTTACAGTGTTTTTCTCATCTATTACATCATTAATAAATATGTTGTTAGTTAATATATTTTTTCTTTTTTTGGTACCAGGGATTGAACCCAGGAACATTCTACCTCCAGGCTACACCCTGAACCTTTTTGTTAATTTTAATTTTAATCTTTTATTTTGGAAACAGGGTCTCACTAAGTTGCTGAGGCTATTTTTAACCTGCTATCCTCCCATCTCAGCCTTCCAAGTATTGGGATTATAGGCATGTGCCACTGAGCTCTGTTAAAATAATTGTATTATCCTTTATCTTTAAGAGATAGGTGGGGAAGAAATTGTCACTATTTCCATTTAACAACTGAAGAAACAGCTTTTGTCACTCAACAGGTGAAGGAACATGCCAGTCGTCACTCAGCTTGTATGTGGCATGGATTATACTAAATGTGGGCATTCTGATTCCAGATCCCATAGCCGTCTACACTTAATGTTAGTAGTTTTAGAATTTTACTTTTGAGGCATGCAACACAGAAGAAGGTAAAGAAAGAGATATCACGTTAACCAAGTAGTAGACACTGTTTTGTTATAAACTATCTCCATGTGCATTTCATCATTTAAAGAAAATTTAACTGATACTCTTCTTTATTGTTATTTTTAATTTTGCAGGCATTCTACCCACTTATCTACATTCCTAGTTCTTTTTATTTTATTTTATTATTATTTTTTGACAGAGACTCTCTAAGTTGCCTAGGCTGGCCTTGGACTTTGCGATCCTCCTGCCCCAGCCTCCTGAGTAGCTGGGATTACAGGCGTGTACCACCATATCTGGCATGTATATTTTTCTTTAAAAAGAAGCTGTGGGCTGGGTGCAGTGGCGCACACCCATAATCTCAGGTACTCTGGAGGCCTAGGCGAGAGGATTGCAAAGCCCAAGGCCAGTCTGGGCAACTTAGCAAGACCCTCTATCAAAATAAAATAAAACGAGGGGGTCAAGGATGTAGTTTATTGATAAGATGCTTGGCTAGCATGCAAAAGGAACAAGGTTTAATACTCAGTATCACACACACACACAAAGCCAACAACAACAAAAAAAGAGTTGTGAAATCCTGAAGCATGATGAGGTATTGGAAATCATATGATTCAACCATTTCATTGTACAGATAAGGAAACAGATAATCTGTAATGAATATTTTATTGCTGACAGTTTTGTGGGGGTGGCTAGGAACTTGTTTTCTTCTAGAAATTTAAACAAAGAAATATGTTCTTTTCAAACTATTTTGATGTCAGATTCCGGCTATAACGTTTTAAGAGAACAAAGATTTTGTTCTAGTTTAAACTTGTACATTGGCTGCTTTTTAACATGGAATCATTTTCTAGCTTTGTAAAAAGAATGGGTTGGTTCATTTTAAAGTAAATTAATATAATTGGCTTGGGGTTTTGCTTCATAATTTAGTTTAGTTTGAGTCTCAATGCCTCAAGTATTAGATTATATATTTACTGAACCTAATTCTCCATACCTAGATCTAGTTTTTTTATCATCATATTTAAAAAGGGACAATAGCTCTTTAAAAAAAAAGGGAGGGGGGAGAGTCAACTAACTTTCTACAATGGGCTTGTTTCGCATGTAGATCTGGGGACTGAACCTCGGGGAGGTCTACCTCTGAGCTATATCCCCACTGGGTTTTTTAAAATAAAAATATTTTCTCTGTCTTTTCAATTCAGTTCAAAGAACATGATAGAATAACTTTCACATGCAAGGAAACATGCTGAACAGCTTAAACATAAAATAGAGAATGATGTATAGATCACATAAAACAAGTAAATGCATATATGTTCTGAAGAATTTCTCCTCCTCTTCCTCCCCCTCCTCCTCCTCCTCCTCCTCCTCCTCCTC
>PVLC010000020.1:414414-432205 GCA_004027655.1 Graphiurus murinus | reverse complement strand
CGATGATTAAGAGAGTTCATGCTGTTCTAGGATAAGACTGTAAGGATTCAAATAATCCTGGTTTGACTGCTCATTTGATGAGTCATTTGACTTGTTCATCTCTTTCATTATTACTGTTATCAGGAATTGTCTTCACACATTGGTTATTTGTGGGTCAAGCGAGATGAGCCAGGTGGCATGCCTACCATAACCTAATGTCACTTGGGTGTAAGATATTGTCATCGACCTATTATCTTCACCTCTGAAGTCCCCCTTTGATCTCAACAAGGAGGTCCATGTCACAGTTGCCTGGGTATCTTCTCTGAAAGGTTCATGCCCCACAGACCTCGGGTCTGAGGTGCAGTCAGGGCCATCCCAGGAGGAGATGCCATCTGCCACTGCTTTCTACACCAAAGGAGAAAACCTCTGGAGCTTTCCTGGGGGCTGTTACTTTCTCTCTTTGAGACTCTGCTTGGTAAATTCCAAGAAGAACCTTGCCTGTCCAGTGGGTTTGTGGTAGAAACTCCTGTAGGATAAGTATTCCCTTGCCCACAAGGCTCCTGGGTGGCACCTAAAACTCTAGGTAACCCACGATGAAACTGTTAGAATGCTGATTAACATAACTCATTCCACTGGAAAGAAGTCCTATTCTGGTACCAGAAACTAAACAAAACAGAGAGAAATCACCTTTATTGTGATCAATACAAGAGGAACAATAAGCATATATGCTAAAAGAGAATGGAAAGAAATGCTTTTAAATGTACTTCTCAGTAGCTTTAGGAATTATGCTTACTGATGCAATCAGTATTGAATATAAGTTCACAAAGCATGGTGTTCTTGGCATATAGGTCTATTATTAATGCTAACTTTCTTTTTTAAAAAATCTTGATATTTGGCTCAGAAATTTTATAAAATGATGAGTTTTACTTTTTTAAGGATAAACTTTGTAAGAGTTAAAGAGATAGAAGGAAAGGAAGAAAAAGGAACTCTTTTTATTGAAGACATTGTCTGAGACTGTATGGGTTCCGAATTTCAAAAGAATAAGGTGTGTGCACCTTGGTCACACCTGCCCAGTTTGTGCCCCCCTCCCCCACCCCCGGAGCACGCAGCTGTGATGTGGTTGCTGTTTGCTGTTTGGCATTCTTCTGGGATTAAAACCTTCTTTTTAAATTTTACCCATCATGAATGTTTTTATATGTCAATAAGCTTTTCTTTTCTTTCCTGTTTTGGAGGGTACTGGGTATTGAACCCAAGTGCCTTCTACCTCTGAGCTACACCCCCAGCCCTTTTTATTTTGAAACAGGGTTTGTTGAGTCTGGTCTCAAATCTGTGATCTTCCTGTCTCAGCTTCCCAACTACTGTGATTACAGATGTGTTCCTCCATGCCTACCTAATAAACATTTCTTATATTGTGATTTTTTAACAGTATAAGTAGCATTCTGTTGGATGACAACATACTGTATTCAAGCAATTAAATATGGCTAGGTAATTAGATTATTACCAGTCTTTTTATGGTAAATAACCCTGTGATGAACATCCTCATGAATCATTGAGAAAATCTGGATTATTTTCAGGATATGTTTTTAGAATAGAATGACTGAACCAATAGGATCAGAACATTTAAAAGCTTTTGACGTTGCTGTTGAGTTTCCCTGTTACAAGGTCATACCTATTTACATGCCTATTACCAACCCAAAGGCTGAATTGCTTGTACCCTCACAGATGATAAGATACCTCAATTAAAAATGTTATGATGTTCTTAGATGGAAAACATAACCCCATTATAGACTATAACTAAAACCTAGTCAGGAAAAAGGACTTGCCTAAGTATAGGACCATATATGCCATTCCAGAACTGTCTGAATTCCAGATGGTGAGAATCCAAAAATGGCAGTATCAAAAATAGGGTGTGAAAAAAACAGTATTATAAAATTGGAAGTTGTTTGAACACAGAAGGAGAGAGAGTCAATTCTGATTTGAAAACAACAGGGCAGTGTTCAGAGAAAAGGTAATACCTCATTGGGCTCCTGAGAAGCAGGTAGAATTTTGGTAAAACAGAGATTTTGGGGAATAGACAAGTGACCAATGTACCATACAGAAGGATGCTGATGACATTCACATAACTTGAGTACTTGTTCATTGGAAATGACTATGAAGTTCATCCATCAATTTCATCCTAGTAACATTCAGCCAAACTTTTGATTGCCAGTGGTATATGGCATTTGACTTTTGATCATTTCTGAAATAGAACCTGATTTTAAAAGAAGAATGTTTGTAAATATTAGAGATATTTAAGCCCAGAGAACATTTGCCGAAGGGAATGCTAAGAATGCAGTTGCCTAATGTTTGTGTCTCTGAAATATGAACATAGTTCTTTCAAATATCTTCTATACAGGGAACAGCCTTCCAATGTATGTAAGTCCTTTTGGAAAAAGAGTGACAAAAATGTTAAGAGTTTTGTTTTCTGAGTGCATTGATGGGGGAATGACACAATATTTCAAGCAAAAATAGAAAAATTATTTATAGTGGAACTCTTTCTTTCTTTTTTCTTTTTGGTATTGGGGATTGAACTCAGGGGCATTCTACCTCTGAGCTACACCCCCAGCCCTATTTTATTTTTATTTTGAAACAAGGTCTTGCTAGGTTGATGAAAGTCTCACTACTTGCTGAGGTGGTCCTTGAACCTGTGATCCTCCTGTCTCAGCTTCTCAAGTACTGAGATTACAAATGTGTGTCACCACACCCAGCCCACAGTAGAAATCATATCTAGTATTAAGTTAAATGATAGATTTATAGAACTTTAAGGTTTACAGGAATTATAGGAATTGCTTCACCAGTTTCCTTACTGTATATATGAAGAGGATATGGTTAACATTCATGTTTATTTATTTATTTATTTAGGTACTGGGGATTGAATACAGAGGCAGTCTACCTCCAACCTACGAGTTATTTTGAAACAACTCTTACTAAGTTGTAGAGGGCCTTGCTAAAAGTTGCTGAGGCTGGTTGTGAACCTGTGTTCCTCCTGTCTTAGCCTCCCAACTAGTGAGATTAGAGGCATGAGCCACCACCCCCACCTGGACCCTTATTCTTAAAGTGCTTTAATATGTGATTCAAAGCTGCTCAAGGTCACTTAGCCAGGTTGGGCTTCATATTTAAGCTTCTAGGAGATTGCTTTAGAGTAAGTCCCACTACATTTTATGTAGAGCCACTTTAATAGAATTTACGTGCAATTGCCCAGTTGCTGCTTATTTCACTGTTTTCTCTTCTGAATTGTCAATATCTTGAATTTGGGGCTATACTTTATTCTATTATTATTATTATTATTATTATTATTATTATTAGTGTGTGTGTGTGTGTGTGTGTGTGTGTGTGTGTGTGTGTGTATGTATGTGTGTGTGTGTGGTACTGGGGATTGAACCGAAGGGCATTTTACCTCTGAGCTACATCCCAGACTTATTTTTTATTCTTTATTTTGAAACAGGGTCTCACTAATTTGCTGAGAGCCTCACTAAATTGCTGAGATTAGCCTTGAGTTTGTGATCCTTCTATCTCAGCCTCCCAAGTACTGGGATTATAGGCATGTACCACTATGCTCAACTGAACCAAGATATTTCTGCAGCACTGGGAATTGAACCCAGGGACATTCTACCTCCAAGATACACCCTCAGCCATATTTTATTCTTTATTTTGAAACAGAGTCTCACTAAGTTGAAGAGGGCCTAACTGAATAGCTGAGGCTGGCCGCAAACCTACGATCCTCCTGTCTCAGCCTCCCAAGTACTGGGATTACAAGTGTGCGCTGCCACACCGGGCTATTCTTTATTTTAGAAGTATCCTGTAGACAGAACAAGTATTTGTAAATATTGAATAAATATCCCACATTTGAGTTTTTCCTTTAATTAAAAATATCAATATAATAAAGCAGAAACACAGTATCCTTTGACTCCCGTTTTTTTCCTTTTACATAGCTTTATTGAGATATAATTCACATGCAGTACAATCACTCTTTTAAGTGAACAAATCAATGTTTTTAGCATAATTGCAGTGTTGTGCAACCATCTCTACTAGCTAATTTCAGAATATATTTGTTGCCTTCCAAAAAAACAACCTCCCCATGCCTGTGGGTACCCAGTGTCCATCTCCTCCCACCCCACTCTCCCAGCTTTAGACAACCTCTCCTTCTCTCCCCCTCCCCCTCCTCTCCCCTCCCTCTGCCCTTTTCCCCCTTCCCCTCCCTCTCTCTCCTCTCTCTCTCCCTCTTTCTCTCTTTCTCTTTTTATCTTTTATAGCTGATTAATAGGAAGAGTTTGATACCATAATACCATAGTATAAAGTAAAAGTCATAAAAAAGTCATTCTAATATACTGGGGTAAATAGTAACTATGGAGTTATTTAAGATTAAGGCCTACTTTATCTGAAATAACTTCATAGTTTCAAGTTTAGTTGCTGATAATAAATGGAATAACTTATGTTCATTGATTTGTAAATCTTATAAAACGATACTATTTGTTTATTTATCTATTTTTACTGAATGCAGGGATTGAATGCAGGAATTGAATGGAAGGGCACGTGCCACTGAGTTATGTCCCCAGCCTTTCTTATTTTTAATTTTGAGATAAGGCCTTGCTAAGTTGCCTAGGCTGCCTTCGAAGGGTCAATGCTCCCTCCCTCAGCCTCCCAGGAGCTGGGATTACAGGTGTGTACTGCCGTGCCTGGCTATAATTTAGTTTTCATATTAATTAAAGTATAGGAAAAGTAAAGGGTAATGGGGGAAATGCTAAATTTGAAATCTGAAGACCTAGATTTGATTCCTTTACTTGTCTTTGATCTTATGTGAGACACAGGTGATAGATCAACCCTTAGTTTCTTTGCACAATAGGAATAAAAGGCCATAACTTTGGAAACATAGGGCCAATGGGTTGATGCTTTTGACTATGCTCTTCAGAGATAGTATGCTACTGAAACTGAACTGTTAAGATATTCATATTTTTTCTTTCTGTAAATAGACAAAAACAATGACAACTTTTGTCCATCTATGCTTTTATCACAGTTTACTGCTGGAACACTTTTTGGAGGTAGTAGAGAGACCATGCTAACTAAAGCTTCTGTTTGCCTCAACTCAGGCGGCAGAACGTGGGATGCTAACCACCTCATGTCTTTCTGCAGTGCAGGATCAGTTGATTTTGCTTCTTTCCTGGGGCACACAGCCAACTTCGTATGCAGACTCATTCTCTGCCAGTAAAACCTTACTGGTACTTTCCAAACAACTTAGATTCAAACTGGGGCTCCAGGAAAGAAACCATGTCTTCAGAGCAGGGCTAATGGCCCCTGAGGCTGTAGGATCTAGTTAAAGGAAATGCTCTGAAATCTTCATTCAATCCACAATTAGGGCAGCTATCTGTTTGTTAGTCATCTTAGATGCCAGGGGGCACATATAAAACTTAGGAAGGCTTGAAGAAGATATTCCTTAAATTTCAGTAGTAATTAAATGTTATGGTAATTCTCCAATGATTTTTGCAAAATCTCTTGGTGGAGAGTAAGATTTTGATAGATAATTAATAACCTGAAATATGAGTGATAGTGGCCGAGCACTGTTTTGCATTAATTCTTGCAGCAAGGCCTACATTACTTTACTCTATGGCCTATCATTGTGGAAGTTCCTCACATGGTGTGGAATGGAGGTTAAAAAAAAAAAAAAAAAAGGAAATATGCTCTTTTTGAAGTAATTCCTTCTGATGGAAGCCTAATGACCTATTAATGCTTATTTCTAAGAGCTGCGAAACTTGATAGGAAGGTGGTGAAAGATTTGAGAAATTATATAATGGAAACCAAAATTTCAGGAAGTCACATGTGGCCGAGAATCAATACTCTGTTAGACATTTTAATAATTCAGTAGTTTCCTTGTGCCAAATGTCATCCTTTCAAAGCTGGAGTAATTTCTAGATGGGCATCTGCAGCAGGGAGGAGGAGGCATAGGGCTGCTGCTAGCCAGGTGCCTTGTGGCTATCTGACTCATTTTTTGAGCTCCACGTGCAGATTGGAAAGGGCAGGAAGAGTAGAGTTTCCTTAAAACTTCACAAGCAGCAGTGAGTTTGGCTATTTTCAAGCTTAGTCTCCTCATTTGTTAAAGATGAGGATGCACTAGTAGTGACAACGGCTGATTGCTCTGATAAGGAATTGAGTCTATTTTGGGATTTTATAGTACTGTACTACAAGAGTGCATTTTCCAGGTTTCTGAAATGGACTGTTGACATCAAATGAATCAAGTCACTGCCATGAATAATTTACTTGATGGTTCTAAAAATGGATACATAAGATATATCCTGTTGGTAAAATATAAAGCAACATCATAACAATTGCTGAATCTGGTTGTCAGCATATAAGTGTTTTTTTTAAATTGTTCTTTCAATTATTTTATGTGCTTGAATATTTTCATGATAAAACGTAAAACTAAAAACCACTCTACTGTAGTAGGGGTTGGTCAGATTACTTGAAGCTTTGCAAACTTAACAGTAGAGAATCCTAAAAGAACTTCAATGGACTTCTTTGTGTATTCTTCACATTTCAAATCAGGATGGTGATAAATGCAAAATACATTACAAGTGTCTTGATTTGCCTGGTGGTAAGCATTTACTGAATGAACCCTGGCTTTCTTTCTTTGAGCTCATTTAAATTTAACTGGGAGCTGGGCATGGTGGTGCACGCTTGTAATCCCAGCATTTGGGAGACTGAGACCAGAGGATCTGGGTTCTTGGCCAGCCTCAGCTACCTAGTGAGGCATTCTGCAACTTAGTGAGAGACATTTTATTTGGGGGCAGGGGGTACTGGAGATCACATTTAGGAGCTTCAGCCCCAGACTTTTTGAAACAGGGTGTCTCTAAGCTGCTGAGGTTCTCACTAAGTTCCTGAGGCTGACCTCAAAGTGAACCTGCTATCCTCCTGTCTCAGCCTCCCAAGTACTAGGATTACAGGTGTGTACCACCATGCCTGGCAAATGAAAGACATTTTAAAGCTCTTGCTTTTCTGTTTTACAAATGACAAAGTTTATGACTTACCAAAGCATGAAATATATAATGCTGATACCCTTATTTATTATAGATTACTAATTCTTGTAGAGATTAGAGAGAAAATTGTCTTTTTGAAAACATTCATTCTTAAAAATTCAATATCATAGGAAAGTTTGCCTTGTATTATTGTTTATGAAGACTTTCCAAATCCTGCTTGTGGAATTGATAACTTCTGTTGAGGCAGACAGGCTTAGGAGGACTTTTTCTTTTCTTTCTTTCTGGGTTTTTTTTTTTTGTTTTTTTTTTTTTTTTGGTGTTGACGTACTTTCTTTCTGTTCTTTTTCATTTATCGAGGTAAGTAGAAAGTTATCAAGATTCAGTCCGTAAACTCTTGGACGCTCATGGTCTTTTTTATCTAGGAAATGATGAATTGGAATGTCATATTGCCCGACTAGAAATAACTCAAAAAAGTTGTTGGAGGATTTCAAAATGTATTTATTTATTTACAATAGCTACTTTGTGTTGATTAATTGCTCCTAATTGACCTCCCTGCTCTTTAAATTAAATCAAAATTAATATTTATTGCAGTCTAGGAGAAACCTCACTTCAGGCTCAAAGTACTGTGTGGAGCAATAGAGTTCTTTATTTTATTTATTAATAAAGTCCAGAAATTGAAGACCAGGACTGAGCCACCTCAGCTATTTCCTGGTGCACAGCTGTTGAGCACCCGTGTGTATGGGGGAGTGTGGTGGTTGATTAGGGCTGGAAGGAAATGAGGGAGGTGCTCACTTAAAGAATCCTTCAAGATACCATTTTATGTATATTTTTCTGCACTGCTGGGGGTCTAACCCAGCCCTCAGGTATTCAAGGCAAGTGCTAGACCATGGAACTAGGCTCCAGTACGATTGTATTCTTTTGCATTGCAGAAAGTCTTTTGGGAATTAACTAAAGAATTGTATCTGCCAAGCAGGAAGGATTGGTGGAAGGAGCCCTGGGTGGGCATGGGGAGATTATTTTTGTTGACATACCTTTAACTGTTGAATGAAATGGGTTTCATGTCACTTACCTTTGCTGAACCTGTTATTTTTAATTAATTCTGAAAAGGTCTAGCCCACTCTTGACACAGCAGTGGTGTAGGAGTGTGGTAGAAATTTCAGACTCTCCAGAATATGCATTCTATCTACCTCTGCATCCTTATCTTTAATTCTGTTTCTTTATAATTCCACAGTCTTTAGAGTTGGACACTATTTCACATTCTGTTCTGCTTTTTCCTATTTTCCATATCCATGCAGTAGAAATAGTAATTCATGTATCTGGGAATTGTACATAGATAGACCAGGCATGGGACAGTTCTGCCCAGCACACTGCCTACAAAAGTACAAGGGGTCCCGAAAATGCTGTAGTTGTCTCTCTCTAGTGGTCTTCAGAAGCACCAAACAGGATGATGAGAGAAAAAAAAATGTCAAGTAGAATAACTTCTAACTGGTTAGGAATGGTCTTGCCTTCAATAATCAGTGAGCTGATTTTAACAGTTCAAAAAATTAAAAATTGAGCTGGGTGTGGTGGCACATGTCTGTAATTTCAGTATGTGGGAAGCTGCAACAGGAAGATCTCAGGTATGAGGACAACCCCCGCAATGTAGCAAGACTCTCAGCAACGTAGCAAGACCCTGTTTCAAAACAAGACAATACAAAACAAAGAAAATAAATAAAAGAAGGGCTAGGGGTATAGCTTGGAGGTAGAATGCCCCTGGGTTTAATTCTCAGCACTAAAAATAACTAACTGACTAACTAACAATAAATAAATAACTTACTTCTTACTATAATACTTCAAAAAACTATATATTGACCCTCAAAGTTATAATAGATAGGTAGACAAATATGACTTTTTTAAGACTTGGGAGCATTATACAAGTGTCTCATTATTACTTCACAAAAGGCAGTGTTGTAATTTGCATTTGAAATGTCCTCCAAAGCTCATGTGTTAGGTGGTACAGCCAGGTTTAAAGGCAGGGCAGAGATGGAGGTGGTGGATCACTGGAACTAGAGCCTTGGAGATTGTATCTGTCCTGGGCTTCCTCCTTTGCCTCTCTCTGCTTCTGTCTGCTATGACTGAGAGTGGATTTTCTCTGACACATAGCTGGCCACTGGAGTTTCTGTTTTGGAGCCAGCTGAGCATGGACTGAACTTTAGAAACTGTGAGCCAGATAAACCTTTTTTTCTCTGATTGTACTTGTCAAGTATTTTGGTCACAGTGACAGAACAACTGACTAATACAGGCACATTGTTTGTTTAAAAACTGGTCTTTTTATATCACGTGTCTCCTAAATATGGTGTGTAGACCATTTTGTGGTCATTGCTCAGACTTGAATAATTGCGTTTAGTCATGTTTGATGGCTTTGAAAGACAAGAAATAAAATGCCTAAGTTGCAAATATTTTTTAAGCCTGGTCTCTTATAGTGTTTATGGAAGAATCTACTTGTCATAATCTATCCTTGACCTCCCCTACCTTCATCTCTTGCTACTGAGTAAAAATTCTACTGCTCTGAAAAATTCCTTTAATTCCCTGAGGACAGAGATTACTCTTTTGCACTGGTTTGATGTTGTTTCTTGGTTCTTGGGCCTAACTTTATAATGCCTTTGTAACAATTCATAGGACCTAACTCAGTTCACCATTATCTTCTGATGATTATATAAAAAAAAGAAAGATACAAAACTTATAACCAAAGTAAATTTTTATGCATCAAAATGTTATAGCACATTTGTCAGATGTTTGTTCTTCCTTGAAAATTGCAGTCCTGATGTCCAGCATTGGCACACAATAGTTATTCAAAGTACTTAGGATAGAACTATCAGCTAACCGGGTAGGACATTGATCATAGATCTTCCTTTGCCGTTTCATTATTAAACCCTAATTCCAGATATATTTCCATTCTTCTTTCATTATGGCTCAATTTTTTGCTAATCATCTTTGGCAAATGATAACCTATCGATTATTTGTAGAAAATTACTTAAAAATGAATCAATATTCAATTTATTGTGTCACCTCTACTTTAAAAGGCTGCAGTCCTATGTTTCTTGAAACTAATCTCACAATTCCTTAACCTCAAAGTGTGCACCAGTTATTCTTGCCTGGCATCTTTTATAACTAACTGAACTTCATACTATATGTGAATTAAGAAATCCTTATTTTTAGATTGTATTAGTAGAATGGCAGGTTGAGTTTCCTGATAATCTAAGACATTTAGAAATTATGCAGATGAAATTTGAGGATTTCATATAACTTTTTATTCTCATTTTGTATCTTTCTCTCTTTTTTGGTGTTTTTCTTTTTGAATTGCTAAAAAGAATAATTTTTAACTTGTATCTTGTTTTGTAGTATTTAAATTCACTAAGTAGTGACTCTTTTTTGGGACATTATCATGGAATATATTTTGTAATTTTTTTTCATGCCTTAACATTTTAATTTGAGGGTATTTGCTTATTAGAATCTAATGGAAGTAAACTCTGATTATACCCTATGGCCTAGCAATGTGACAACATAATGATCGCTGATCACAGATGAAGTTAATTTTATTCAGTACTATTTATAAAAGTGTTTGGCAAGCCGGGTGTGGTGGCGCATGCTTGTAATCCCAGCATTTGGGAGGCTGAGACCGGAGGATCCAGGTTCGCGGCCAGCCTCAGCTGCCTAGTGAGGCACTCCGCAACTTAGTGAAACTCAGTTTCAAAATAAAGAATAAAAAATAGGGCTGGGAGTGTAGCTCAGAGGTAGAATGCCCCTGAGTTCAATCCCCAGTACCGCAAAAAAAAAAAAAAGACAAAAACAAAAACAACAACAACAAAAACAAAATAAAGAATAAAAAATAGGGCTGGAGGTGTAGATCGGAGGTAGAATGCCCCTGAGTTCAATCCCCAGTACCACACACACACACAAAAAGTGTTTGGCATTGGGAAATATTATAAGTGATCTATCTCTTTGTTACTTTAGTGTAGTGACATCATCCTACACAAAACACAACTTCAAAACATTTGTGGCTTATACATGCACAGATGTGATTGTTAATACAAACTGAGAGAGAGAGAGAGAGAGAGAGAGAGAGAGAGAGAGAGAGAGAAGAGAAGAGAGAAGGGGGGAGGGAGGGAGGGAGGGAGGGAGGGAGAGAGAGAGAGAGAGAGAGAGAGAGAGAGAGAGAGCAAGAGAGCGAGCGAGCGCACGAGCAGGCTGGGTGGTGTCTAGGACCTATAATAATTACCATTTTCAATAACAACATCTGTTGCTTAGCAATATTGGCAGTATTGCAGGAGAAAGCAATCATTAAAACTAGCTAATGCTCAGTTTAAGTGCCACACAATGTAGTGACATTTTCAATATTTTAACTAGTTTTGAATTTTCTCATTCTAGTATCTGTTTTTGAGTTTGCATGAATGCCTTATGTTATAAGAAAATGTCCCTCAGACCTTCTCTCCAAATTGATATGGGGCTAAGGCTTATATTTCCATTGGGTCAAAGGAGCATTGATTCAACATACTGTGAACATATATTATTTAACACTTTTGAATTGGATCTCTGTGAGTTTGATCCTACTTGATTAAGACACTTCCTGAGTTAGAAATTCCCCCCAACCTGAGACACAGACACGTATTTCCCTCAAATCTTACTGTCTTGACTTTCTTGATTTTTTTTTTCATTTTGAAATCCTATAAACTTAAAAAATTTGGTGGAGTTTAAGTCAGTTGGAATAACTGGATAAGTAACACATTGAGTCCCCACCTGTCTTTCCTCACTTGCAGGGGCACAAGCTGTCCTCCAAGCCTCAGGGGGCGCTGTAGGAAGGAGGGGCTATTGCTCTACCGTGTTTTCTCTTCAGCCTTTACACACTTGTTTACTAGTTTAAGGTATGTTAAAGTGAAAGAAGGAAAGTAATCAATTTTCCCCTTAAAGGCGAAATTCACTAGTAAGTCAACATTTGAGTCATAAAATACATAGACAAATTTTTAGTCTGAATAATTGCTGATGAGAGTAAATGTTGAAAGCCAGGCATGGTGGTGCATGTCTGTAATCCCAGTACTTGGGAGGCTGAGGCAGAGGGATTGCAGGTTCAAGGTCACTCTCAGTAATTTAGTGAAGCCCTCCACAACTTAGTTTGAAAATAAAAAATAAAAAGTGCTGGGGGTGTAGCTTGGAGGTAGGATGTCCCTGGATTCAATATCTAGTACCACGCGTGCGAATGAGCGAGTGAGCGAGAAAGAGAGAATATGAATATATAAATGTTGAGCTGGAAATTCTGTTTCAGGAAATATGTTTATGAGCTGAAATATTTCACACATGTGTTTGTTAGTCCCGTGTTTAACAAACTGGATCCCGGTTGAACTCTACTCTGGGAGATAGCATGTACTATGAAAGTGCTTTCTGTGGCTCCAGGGCTTTGGAAAATGTTGCAATAATGTGTTCTTTTGGAGCTGCATGGTGCTAATTCTGTCTTCAAGGCTAGGAGAAATGGCAGTAAAGAAACATATTTAAATTAATCTCCATATTTTCCAACCTTTTTTTCCAAGTCCAATTTTTATTCATGGAAATGAGTTTGAGAAATGCTGTTCCAATCTTACCAACACTGAACTACCAATCTTGTTGATTGAAGTCAGCAAAAAGGAGCAAAAGCTTCATTAGGTGAAGAGTAGTTTCTTGACTTGAAACTCGTTTTTTTGGTTCTTTGTAACTTTGATGACAGTATTATAGTGGGCTTGGAGCCTAGATTTTATCGGCATACTTAGAAATGGACACCAATGATATGAAAAGTCACCAGACACTGCTTATAAACTACAGCAAATTTATCGATTTATCTTGGAGGATGAGTTTTCCAAACACTAGTACAGTACAAATCCATATAAGTGTAACTTAAAACCTCAGAGATAAACTAGGAGAGAGCCTGCCTTTGGGTAATCTTATTCTGGTTTTTATTTGTTTGTTTTATTTTGTTTTGGAACTGGGAATTGAACCCAGGGGCATTCTTCCTCTGAGCCGAACCCCCAGCGCTATTTTATTTTTATTTTGAACCATGGTCTCACTAAGTTACGGAGGGCTTCACTAAGTTGCTGAAGGTGGGCCTTGAACCTGCGATCCTCCTGTCTCAGCCTCCGAAGTACTGTGATTGCAGGCCTGCACCACTGTGCCCAGCTGGGAGCCAACGTTTTATACTAAAACTTTCTACATTTACATTCTGTGAGTTCTGTTTCTCTGGAGAACTCTGACTAGTAGAGTTACCAAGGACTTGGGACCTGTTGTCTTTGCTCCTGCTTATTCTTTTTTGTGGCCACTTTTTTTTTTTTTTTTTTTTTTTTTTTTTTTTTTTTTTTTTTTTTTTTTTTTTTTTTTTTTTTTTTTGAGACGTTTGTTTTTTCAGACACATTAATAACTTTGATTGAACTTCTTTCATGTCTACCAGACCCAAGGGGCAGAAATCCACTTTCTTCTTATTATGGCACGAATTTAATTAATTTAATTAATTTTACTTCTGAGGGCAATTTTCCTGGGAGAATCTTTTTTTATTACAAAAAAGATTCTCCCAGGAAAATTTTATCAGTTTTATAATACTGAAAGTCCACTATGGTAAAAAATAGTCAGATTTTGCCTGTCAAGAAAGATCTTCAAATTTTAATTGTTATCAATTTGATACTGAATGACATAATTTATAGACTCAAGCACTAGGAAATTCTCACAAGGTCATAGTCTTCCAAAGAAAGAGGGCAGTAAGTTTTCTTATTTTTATTTTCTTATTTTGTGGTACTGGGAATTGAACCCAGAGGTGTTCCACCTCCAAGCTATACCCCAGCCCTATTTTATTTTCCATTTTAAAACAGAGAGGGTATTACTAAGTTGCTGAAAGCCTTCCTAAGGTGCTGAGGCTGTCCTTGAACCTTCGATCCCCCTGTCTCAGCCTCCCAAGTCCTGGGATTACAGGCATATGCCTCCATGCCAGTATTATTTTGTTTTCTTAAAAAGAGAAAGATTCTACAGTCCTGTTTGGTAACCTGTTCTGTTGATAAATCATCTTTACTCTCAAACATTTTCTTTTTTGTTAGAAACCAAGCTCTCTCATAGTTTAAGTCATTATTTTTATTTTAGACTTAAAGGTCCCTTTTGATTTGGTAAATAAGTCCAAACATCCAGGATATTACATTTCTGGAGGACATGAAGCCAAATGCCAAGACAAGCATTCAGAAGGAGAGTGGTGGTCTGCTAGAATTCTAAATCCTCTCCAAGAAGCAAAGATTTCTTGAGCAAAGATTTAAGGAAATCCCTTCATTGTTTTAAGAAAATGAAGTGCAGAAATAGAGGAGGGAGGGAGCTCCTAAACTTTTGCTCATTTCAATTGAAGGTGGTCCATGGAATATAGCAGCCTAGGGGAATTCTGCGAAAACATTCAATTGATTCTGTCATGGCCTTCCTGGGGGAAGATAACAGCCAGTGCAGCCTTCGGAATGAAGTCTCACCCTTTCTTTTCCCCTTAACCCATCCAGGGAGAGGAGTGGTGTTCTCAGATTTTGGATTTCTCTTCTCCTAGGGCAGGCAGACAGACACACACTCATATTCCTCCCCACCCCCCAACCAAGAATTTTTTGTGAGCAAGAATTTGAGAATGGTTTTGTTCCTGGAATGGCCTTGGAGCTGACCGGCCAAGCCTCCAGTTATGCATCATCACTTAAGGCGGCAGGGTGATTAGGCTGGATTGTTTGTAGAGAAATGAGATAAAGATGAAGTTCACAGGAATTAACTACCTTAATGGGTTAGGGGTTCCTGCGTGGACCCCACTGTGTTGGTGGGCACACTCTTTCATATGCTTTTAATCATCTACCCATGATTCATTCACAAAGTCTTAAGGATACAGCAGTGGACTAATTTGACTATGAAGGCTGGAGAGCGAGCACCAATTCCAGAGTCCACTGGATGAGCGATGGGTTGAGGGTAGGGAGCTCTGTTCCTAGGGTGCTGGATGGGAATCCTTTCATACTGACATAGTTCACTATGAGTCTGTTTTGGTTAAATTAAAAACAAAACAAAACAAAACAAAAAAAACTACAAAAGCTTTTAGAAAGAATCTCAGTCCCACAGAAGAGCTACTGCTGCATCAATTTCCAGCATGTCATGATAATTGATGTTGGTCAACTTTTCTATAAAGGATGCTTACCAAAGTATCACTGGATCTGCACAAAAATTCATAAAAGGAGAGCTCCTTTATAACTGTAAGAGCATTCTTAAACTAGTTGCCCAGAAATGGCATTTTCATTGTGAAAGTAATACCGAGTGACTTCTCTCTGCTTTATGTGCTATCCTTTTCCCAGGCAGACAATAAATGAAGTGAAAGCTCTTTGTCTAAGGAAAGCACTAAGTCTAAATGAGAAAATAACAGGATAACACTGATAATTACATTTTCAAAAGGCTTAATGAAAAGTGAGGATAACAAAATACATTGTCAACAGTTAAGCCCATAAAGTGTGGGGGTTTTTTCTTTCTACCTAAATAGTATAAAGTCTTAGCTGGGTGGAGTGACACATACCTGTAAACTCAATACTTGGGAGGCTGAGACAGAAAGATTGCAGAATCAAGGACTGCCTTAATAACTTAGTGAGACCCTCAGCAACCTAGCGAGACCCTGCTTCAAAATGAAAATTTAAAAAAGGGCTGGGGGTGTAGCTCAGGTAGAATGTCCTTGGGTTCAATCTCTAGTACCACCACCACCACCATCAACAACAATAACAAAAGGCTTGATTTACATGAAGCTCAAAGTGGACCTGAGGATTATTTATGAGTTTTTTGGGGTCCTAGATAGAGTAGAAGAGACAGAAAACTTTGAAAAAGGAACTTAACACAAAATCATAGCAAGATTGTGTCATATTTTATAACATTAAAAAATATGTCCACATGAAGACATACATTGAAATACATTTGTATGCCTATGTACATAAACATATATTTTTAAAACATTATTTATTCTGATTAGTGCTACTAAAAGTAACTATCAGATTGACACTAATTTTCCCCTTTTCCCCCATCTGGCTGCTGCAAAAGAGAATGACTCCTCCCAGAGCCTTTTTCTTTCTTTCTTTTTTTTTTTTTGCAGTACTGGGGATTGAACTCAGGGGCATTCTACCTTCGAGCTATACCCCCAGCCCTATTTTTTATTTTGAAACAGGGTCTCACTAAGTTGCAGAGTGCCTCACTAAGTAGCTGAGGCTGGGCTTGAACCCGGATCCTCTGGTCTCAGCCTCCCAAGTGCTGGGATTACAAGCGTGTGCCACCATTTTCAGTAATACCCAAGTACTGCAGGGCTACTCAGAACTCTGGTTTTCCTACCATTAATTTTTTTGATGGCTCTGGTGGTAACCTAAAAGAATATGTATAATGCTAATATTTAATGTTTTCGGCCCATATCCAAAGAGTACTATGAGAAGGTGTTGAAAGAGATTCTTGGTGGCAAACAAGAACATAATTTCAAATATTACCTTAAAACAGAAGTAATCAAGCTTGGAGGAAAGATCAGCTGATTCTAGGAAGAGCCAATGAAGGAGAAACTAGTGAAAAGAGTAGAAAACAAGACAAGAATCTCAGGACCCTCCCTCCATGATGGATTCCTGGAAGGTTTCCAATAAGTTTTTGAACTATTAAGTGAAATGCATCATTTTAGCTCCAGCTACAGATTTGTTAGGTGCGTAATCTATTACATGTCAATTGCATATTTATTGCAGAAAGAATGAATCTATGCATGAATGAATGAAGAAACGAATGACCATGTAAAGGAGTCTGGTATTCCCTGAATGTCATCAGATTTCTTAGGCTTGTAATGCTTCCATAACCACACCAGGAGAGTCAGAAAGATCTCTACCAATTAACTTCTAAATTAATTAGTTAAATGTGCTTTTGCACAGAGGTGTTTAATATGAGGATGGATAAATTCCTTTCACTACTTTGGGTTGTGAAGTCCATCTACAGGTGATGGTGTAAGGTTGGAAATATATAAGCTTTTCCTAAGTTGTTTCCCTCCTGGGAGGTTATTTACATGATAATTACAGGAGTTTAGAAGCAGGTCTTGATACTAAACAAAGATAACTTCGAGCTTTCAATATCTAAATCTTTAAGAAGCCCTGAAAATTCCAAAGGCACAAATTGAAACACTCTATTTCCTTTTATCAAAGGCTTCATCTGGAATAGTCTTAAGGAATGGACTAGTTTCCTAAGGGTATCAAATATTTGATAGAAAAGTTGACACAGAAAAAATGGAATTGTTATGAAATATTATTATAAATCACCCATAAACTTGAGTTTATGAAAAATGGTGTGCCTATGTCCACAAATCTATAGTTTCACTGAGGAGTTAGTATGATGTATGTTTTATACACTTGCACACTCTTCAGTAGTACAACTTCCTAGAAGTTATTTTCCATATTGTTTGCCATAATAATATAATTAATAGTATATTAATTCAGTTTTGCCAGTGTGTGGATCTGATATTTTAACTCCGAGCTTTAATAAGCATGATTTCCTCTGTCTGTATTACTTGTGTCATTTCTTCTGTTACTAACTCAGCTATTACTTCCACTGGGAAGATCATCCTGACTTCAGACCTCTCCCTTTAGACGCTTGGCCAAAGAGTTGTTCTGGGTGGTTAGAGTGGTGCCCTTTCCCTAGCCTGTCATATTTGTCCTGGATTCTCAAACCCAAACCCTAGGAGTAATGCTTCCTCTCTTCCCCTTCCCTGTCTCCTCCCTCCCTCTCGTCCTCTCTCCCTCCCTCCTTCCCTTCCT
>PVLC010000020.1:389754-408419 GCA_004027655.1 Graphiurus murinus | reverse complement strand
TGCTAAACCCTCCATTTGAATTTAATTGTTAATAGGTTTTCCTCCAACATCGGTTCCCTTAACTCTTTCATGCAGGTAAATGAATCTGGGCGGGCGGCTGCTGCCCTTTTAGCTTCTGTGTCTGCTCTAATAAAGTCACCATCTGCTTAATTGGTAGATGTGTGGGCCTTTCCTATTTTAAAAAAATCATTTTCGAAAAGCATAGCTTCTCAAGGGCAAGAAGAATGACACTTTGAAATGTATTATTTGAGAGATGTTAAATTTCTGACTTTAACGTGCTGAAATGAAGGTAGTGGATGAGACGTAGAATCCAGAGCAGCACCGCTTTTCTTACTACTTGTTCCCCCTCCCATCTCTGTACATCTTTGCTTTTTTTGTTTGTTCTTGTTTTCTTATGGTTCTGGGTATTGAACCCAGGGGCATTCTTCCTTCGAGCTATACCCCAAACCCTATTTTTAAATTTTTATTTTGAAACAAGGTCTCACTGGGTTGATGAGTCTCACTACTTGCTGAGGCTGTCCTTGAACCTGCAATCTTCCTGTCTCAGACTCCTAAGTACTGAGAATACAGGCATGCCTGGCTACATCTTTGTTTTTTTATTCTCTGAAATCTGCCTTCCCTATTGACCTGGAGCCAAGGTGGCTCTGCAGATTTGCCTACCTTAGGTGGACTCTACTTTTTTTTTTTTCCTTTTAATACTGCTACCCTGTTAGTGACATTCTCATGAGGATGAAGAGGGAATCGGGTATTATTGTAGAGGAACATAGTAGTCTTGAGGTCTGAACCAATGAGAGGAGAGAAGGAAAGGAAGAAGAATGGGAAGGATTATTCTATTTGTTCACAGTGCAGATAGATTGGACAGGTATAAGTGAGGAGATGGTTAGATACAGTAAGGTGTGGTATGATTCGGCTGGTGGTTCAGCACCTGGTTAAAGCATGGGCTCTTGGAGAATCCTTACATCAAACTCTGACATTGGGCAAACTAGCAAACCTTTCTGGTCCTTGGTTTCTCCATCAATGAAATAGAGAAAGTATTACCTCTTAGGAGTGTAGTTAGGATTACACAAGCTGTTATAGTAAACGTGCTTAGAAAAATGCCTATTTAATTGTGATATTCACATTTTAAAATAACTATTGGGAATGAGGATAGCAATTTGAATGAATTAAAAGACATGAATTGTGAAGTATTTCAGACAGAAAGGATTATTTTATTGCTAATGCAAATGTACCTTTCTGTATAGAAACTTTTCATGGGTCGTTCATCAAAGAAACCATGCACTCCTTTGACTTTTTGTCTGTCTTTATATTTGAAATGTCTTTCTTCTGTAAACTTCTACTGATCCTTGAGGGTTATCTTCCTGGTAAATTCTTTCTGAACCTCTCCAGGCAGAATTAGTTTACTGCCTGCCTTGGGCTCTAGTGGCACTTATAGTGTGTGCATGTGTGCTACAGAGATTGAACCCAGGAGTGCTACACCCTCAACTCTTTTTGTTTTGAAACAAGGCCTCGCTAAATTATCAAATTCTAGCCTTGAACCTGCAATCCTCCTTTATCAGCCTCCCAAGTGCTGGGATTACAGGTGCCTGCCACTGCACCTGGCTTACTTACTATCTTTATTTTAGCACTTGTCTCCTTATGACAAATTTGTTTTCTTATCTTCGTGCATTCTCTCCTTGATAGTCAATGCAGAGTCTCTCCATACTTTTAATAATCAAGGTGCAGTCTGTGCACAAGAAACAAGTTGATGTCGCTGATACTTGATGAGGAGGGGCACAGCGATTCTCAGTGTTCATGAGTCAGAGTCTCTTTTACCTCAATCATCACCACATGTGCCACCCTGAATGTGAGATCCTGTTTTGAGATTGTAAGAAATATTGTTTTATTTCATAGTAAATGTACAAGGGAACTGGTAAGCTGACCTGTTTTGTGGAAATGAAGGTGTTTATTTTATTTTTCTTTCTCCCCATTTGCATTTTCCTTTTCTCCATATATCCTCTGCTTTTTCCTCTTCCTCTTTTCCCTCCCCTACTCCTGTCTTTTGGGGATAAGTTTATTTAAAGCTCTTACTTGTTTTGGCTCATTCCTCTGGAGATTTACGTTATCTTAGTATAAATAGAATTTCATTGTATTGGTGAGGTATTTGATCATATTCTCATGAAATTGTGATTCATAACTCCTTGAATAATTTCTATTTTTAAACTACATATGCATGCTTGTAATATTACCCCCTAAATCTGTCATTGAATTTGTGTTTTACCTTATAACAGATGGGGTCCTACAATAAAAAAAAGTGCATTAGTAATGTTATGACATTGAATTTAAGAATAATAGTCATATATAAATTTGTGGGACCACCTGATAAAACATATATACTGGTTTATTATTTTTGGTAGGCTAATGTGTATTTTTCCTGATATCTTTGTAGGTATATGAGAAATCATCTGTATTACAGTGCTGTATCACCTAATCCCAGGGAAAACAAAGCATGAAAATTTACAGGCTTTTGTTTGTAAATGGGTCTTTTAAATATGTTTCCTCACAAAGAGGAAATTTAGCTCTAGAAAACAGGAAAGGATTATAGAAACTCCCATCTATTTTGGAAAGTGACCGTTGCTTCCATATTGAGCCAATGATAGTGACAGATGATATCTATTTTGTTCTACATTTACTCTACTTAAAAAATGGGATAAAACTAATGACACTAATTGCCAACTTACTGGCAGCTCCGTAAATATTCATATAACACAGTGATAGTAACTTGTTTTAGGGGTGTCAAGTATGAGTGTCATTTTAAAGAAATGTAATGGCAGTCTTCCTTATCAACCAGGTATCTTCCAGAAAACATAATGGAATCATCCACATAAACTCATTATTATTATATTGGTTTTACTTGATCAGCCATAGTAGTGGCTGTCAAATAGAGCACCACACATTTGGGTTTGGGTCCCAATTTTGCAGCCTTACTAGCAATGTGAATTTGTTCAAGTTGTTTAAATTCTCTCCATTTCTTCATCTATAAGATGAGAAAGGTTGAAATAGTTGGTTTAGACCTCTGTTTTGTCAATCTTAACAGAAACATTAGTGATGTTAATAAATCTTGAGCCTACAAGGTCATGTTTTCAATCATTTAATGAACTTAGATATAAAAATAGCTTTAATTGACTTTTTTTTTTTTTACAAAGGGTTGCATTTATAAGCTACAATGGTAGCAAGATTTAGTATTTAAAGTGATTTTATAAATGATTCTAATTGCTAGTTGTAGTATTTTATTCACAGATTGAGATAGATCCCATTTAGAAAAATGGAAAAGGATGCTTTTAATTTCATTATAACTAGTGAAAAAAAAAAAAAAAAAAGAATGGCCCTCTGCAGGCAATTTCTAAGTCACCTATTAAAATTCTTGGTGTGAAAATATCCTTGAGCCTTGCAAGATATAGAAATAAGAAATATTTTTATTTTCAATGTTCTCACTCATTCTTTGTGTTTTATAGATTTTAGGGCTTTAAAAATGATTATTTATGGAATTTGTTTGCTCATTCTTTGTGTTTTACAGATTTTAGGGCTTTTTAAAATGATTATAGAATTTGTTTGCTTCATTCAACAATAAGTGATGGCATATATCTTGGGGAAATTATCTTGCATAGTAGGGGACAGAAAGACAGGACAATGAAAGATATATGATGTCAAATTAGGTCAGATTCCACAGGATTTCAAGTTCTCCTTAAAGGACTTAAACTTGATTCATTCTAGGGTTGAGGAAGTTACTTAGGAGTTCGAGTAAGGGGGATATCACTGTGCTCCGGGAAAATGAATCTGATTACAATGTGTAATAGAGTTAGGACAGTAGTAGGCGGCAGGAGAGATGAGACCTGGCAGAATAACATTATTAATACTTAAGAGTTATTGAACTATTAAAGAATGGAAGTGTTGAGAAAAATAAAAAAGCAGTCAATTTGGGTAATAAGAACTGGTAGAAAAGAGGCACCATTACCTGGTCTAACCAGGCGGTGTGAGAGATCTAGAGGGAGGAACTGGAGATGCTTCCCAAAAGTTCAGTTTGGAAGAGCAGAAAGCATGGTTGGGAGGGTTCTTGCCAGAAAGAGTGACTTGAGGCTGAGGTTGGTTGGGGCTGGACAGAGGAGGCAGTGGGAAGGGGATTACTACTTTTTGAGTTCATTTACATTTTAGCAGATGTTCCAGCCCTTCAGGGAGGTGGCCACAGGCAATGAGCTACACAGATAGTGGAGGAAGTCAGCCCTCGATGATAGTGTTTAAATGAGTAGCCTTAGGAACCCCAATTAAAAGACTGTGCTTGAATCTAGGGGTGTAGCTCAGTGGTAGAGCTCTTGCCCTACATGCACAGAGTCAAGGGTTCAAGCCCCTGTACTGGGGGAGGGAGGGAGGAAGGGAGAGGCTGTGCTTGATAGTTTTTGACAATGAAACCACATACCATGAATACATTAAGGAAGTAATGGGGCTGTATGATTTCTTTTTAGGAAAGTAAGAGAGCTGAATGTGTTTCCTTGCTGAGGGAAGCCTCAGTGGAGAGGACAAGATGAATGATTTAAGAGAAAAATAATACTTCAGAAATTCCACTTCAATTTCCACAGCGTCAGTTAAAATTGAAATGTATGTCCTCTAATGACTATTATGATTGAGTTATTGGGTGGGCAATAGCATCCCTAATGAGAATATTAGGATTTGTACTCACTTAGACTATATACATGGGAGAAATGGTGAGAAGCCCCTGGGGGGAAAAAACAACAACAATGGATATAACTGAGCTTGCAGTACATAAGCAAAGTGAGTTTCCGGTAGAGATCAGCCATAGTATCTTCCAGAATGCTGGGTCGACAGCCAGTTAATACTGAATAGATTTCTCAGGAAAAAAAAATTCGTCTTTTACCTTCATCAAATACTTCAGATACCCTTACCATATGAAGTAATTATATTACTTTGAGTTGGATTTTTTGGGTGTATACTTTCCATGGAGAAATTTGATATGATTATCTGTTTCTGAGTTGTGTATATATTTTAGTTCTCTGACTTTTTGACTTTGTTAGTTATCAGAATTAAAAACTTGAACTTTGTTAAGAAAGCACTTTTCTTTTGGCTTATAAATAATACCTGATCTAAATCATTCTAATTGGAATTTATTCAGATTTCTCAAAAGCAATTGTTGAGAAGCTGTAGGAGTATGACAAAGAAACCGGTATGCTTTTGTTCACTGAAAAGCTACCAAATTTATGAGGCAATGGAATAATTAAAACATTTGTGAGCTGATTTGGTCTAAATATTTCCTCTAGTCTTCTAGTCCTCTATAAGTAAAATTAATACCATGTAGCATGGAAGGAAATACAATGCGCAACTTGACTAACGTTCTTTCTGCTTTCTCTGAGTGAACTGAATATATTTCACCTCCTCTTAGGTGTGCATATGTGAGAAAATGTTGAGAAACTTTTATGTGATGCTTAATTATTTTGAAAATGTACAAAAAATTGGAGAATTTATAAAGCCTACATCTGAAATGGAAATGTAGGGAAAAAAATCAATTTGTGGTTGAAAAAACTTTCTGTCGACCTGGGGATGCGCAGCTTTCTTTGCAGGTGATCTTTATATAACTGTAGTGCAGGAATTATGGCCCAACAGTGACCAATAGTTTATTTTCAATGACTCAGACTTTCAAAGAAAAGAAAAGAAATATGGACTTGGAAAGTTATTAACTAAAAATATGTTAAGAAGTGGTGAGTGCTTATTTGAAGAATTTAATGAAAACTATGATTTACATTTTTAATTAGTCCATTTTTTTTGGTCTTTTCTTTCTTTGGGTGTTGGAATCAAACCCAAGGCCTTGTCCAAGCTAGTTACGTGCTATACCACTGAACTTGATCCCCAGTAAAGAAAAATTATTTCAACAAATATCTAAAAACTCCTCCTTATCACAGAGTCAGTGATAAACAGTTTACCCTTAGTGTGGCTTTCAGAGCGTCTGCAGTATTTCTGACCACAGGGCACCACCGTTTCAACCTCCTCTGAAGCAAATGCTCCTTTCTCAGCTCATCAAGGAACAGACTGTCTAAGCACTCTGTCTAAAGGCTGATCTCAAAGGTTCCCTAAAGAAAGGGCTATGTGTTAAAGGCTTGTTCTCCAGGGTAGCACTTGGGAGGTTGTGGAAACTTTCAGAGGTGGAACCTCCTGATACTTGGTACTTGCCCTTGAAGGAGACAGTGGGAACCCAGCCATCTCTACACTTCTGCTTCTTGGCCCTGAGCTTAGTACTTTTGTTCTGCCAAGTGCTTCCACCTTATCTCACTACAGGGCCAAAGCAACAGGGTCAATAGGTCATGGACTGGGTTCCCCAAACCAAAATAAACTTCTTCTCTTTTATAAGTTCATTATGCCAGGTATTTTGTTATAGTTACAGAAAGTTGACTAACATACACTCAAATGGCATTTTAACCTCAAACGTGAACCTGCTTTCTTCCTTTGAATTCTACCCTGCCTTCAAATCATTTCCATTTATTCAGAGTACTTGTATGTTGAAAAATCAACAGATTTGATAACAGTGGGTTTGCAAATGGCTACAAATGCCTACAGCCACTCCTAGTAGTGAGGTTATTGTCTGTAGAAGCTCAAGTTCATGCTAGTGCTTTTCTAACACATCCATCCCAGTGTGCAGTTATGTTGCCCACCTGTGTGTTTTAGGCATTTTGGTTTGCAGCCTTTAGTTTATATTTTATGTCTTTGTAGACCATTGAGGAATTGGTTTTGTTCTCCACAAACAACCCTGACCTGATCTCAGGCCCCATTGCTAATCTTTTCCCCACTGTTGCTGCAGGCGTGTGTGTGTGTGTGTGTGTGTGTGTGTGTGTGTGTGTGTGTGATGGGGTGATAGACACAGTGGAAGGATGAATACGTGTGGGGTGGGGTCAGTGTGTTTCCAGGAGAAGGGCATTGGGTAGAGTTGTGCGTGGCAGAGGGCATCACAACTAAGTGGTCTCATTTTCATTGCAGATGCCAGAGAATTGCCAACGGCTAATAATAAATGGTATAGTAACTTACCAGTTCCTGTTTCTTTGCATGGTTTCAAATAAGAGCCACTTTGAATAATATTGATAACCCTCATCGTTTTGTCTTTGCATTCATTGCTCTATTTGGTTACTTTGTAAATATGATCTACTTAAAAAAAAACAACTTTGGTTAACATGTATAATATATAATAATAAAATACATATTAAAATATATATAAATATATAATAGCCGAAGACATATCTCTAGAACATTTTCTTCATCCTAATTGGAATCTCTGTACCCACTAAACAATACCTTCCCAAATGCCAGCCCCTGGTAACCACCATTTTGCTTCCTAGAGCTATGGATTGGACTACTCTAGGTATCTAATGCAAATAGAATTATATAATATTTGTCATTTTGTCACTGACTGACTTATCACTTACCACAATGCCCTTAAGGTTCATGTAGGCTGTAGTATGTGTCAAAGTTTCCTTCCTTTCTCTGTTTGAATATTATTTCATTATTATGCCATATTTTGCATATGTATTTATCTGTTGATGGATATTGAGTTGCTCCTATCACTGCTTTCAATTCTTTGGGTGCAGATAAACATTGTGTGTGTGTGTGTGTGTGTGTGTGTGTGTGTGTGTGTGTGTGTGTGTGTGTATGTGTTTGTGTGTTACTGGGGATTGAGCCCAGGGGCTTGGGCATACTAGACAAGTGCTCTCATGAATTTATAATCAGATATTTTATTCATCTCTCATAGCTCGTGCTCCAGTTTAGCTTATTATAAAATCTAAGTTCACATTGTATTCTTTCATGATGGTTTTCCTGGAGGAGAGTGATCCCTCCCACACCACCATTGGTACTGGGTATTGAACCCAGGGCTTCACACATGTTAAGCCCTCTCTACAGCCCTCATCCCCCTTTTCTTTGAAATGTGAACAGAACTCCAATGAATACAACTTTTACTTGAAATCATTGGCTTCTATCTCAGAAGAATTCCACCAAAGTTCTGCTGAGTGGTTTATACCATGCTTCTTTAGAACTTCCAACATTTTGCATGTACCTTATATGTGTGAGGCCTTGGCTTTGATCCCCCAGCACAGACAAGAAAAAAAAGAGCATCTAACATTTTAATATTTTTAGGGTTTCCTAATTTTTCCCTAACAGACATGCTTTAGGTAAAGATCTTCGTTCTAAGTTGCTCTCCAAACTGGATTTCCTGGCTATTATCTATATTGAATGATCTAAATAGAGTGCATAGAAACATTGCGTTGATTTTATTTCACACTTTATATAAATCTCAGTCGATTCCCACTGTCGATTTCCCCAGGCTAAGGATTATACACTGAATGAATTACAATCCTCATCTTTTGCAGATGCAACAGATATTATAGAAGAACAGCCTGCCCTGGGAGGTGGGAGGTACTGGGGGCAGACGACTGGCTTAACTAATCAGGGCACCTGACCTACTGGGACATTTTATCTCTGAATACAATGAATATTCATGTCATACTTTTTTTTTCCCCCACTGGGAATTGAACTAAGGGGCATTCTACTTCTGAGCTTCATGCCAGCCCTTTTTTATTTATTTATTTTTTATTTTTGAGACAGGGTCTCTGTAAGTTGCTTAGACTAGCCTCAAACTTGCAAGCCTCCTAAGTAACTGGGATTATAGGTGTGCACCACTTTGCCCAGCTTCGTGTTATACATTTGATTTATGATTTCCACGTGTGTAGAAAATTGATTATTTCATTAGTTATTCTTTTTATACAATTTTCTTTTATTCTGAGCATGGTCAATAACAGCCAGCATTTACCCTTGTTTTTGACAATTTTTCCTTTTGATCACAAGGCACAAGTCTTCACTACTTACCTTCAATTTTCAACATCATATGTATATCAGCAAAATTTTAATGTATTGCCTTATGTATTTATTCTTAATTTTAAAAGGCGCTATATGTATTTATTTTTTTAAAAAAGGAAAGAGTACGTGCAGTTAAAAAAACAAAAACAAAAACCTTCCTTGAGTGTAGACTCTGGTTCCTCTCCCAAAGGACAGTCACTAGTACCAATTTCTGTGTGTTCTTCCAGATGCCTTGCTATATATTGTTTTTCTTTTAAAGTATAGCATATATACAGAGCAGCATATACACATGGATGGTATGAAGAACCATAACACCATCACTCAGGAAAGGATTATTGCTGGTGCCTGGAAGTTGTCCCTGTGTGCCTTCTCCAGTGTATCTATCCCTTTACTTCTTGCAAAAAAGTTACCGCTCTTCTGAGTCATGCCGCCATTCTGTGTCCATCAAGGGAGCAGGGTCACTGCAAACTCCCTTGTTCCCTACAGTCTTTCAGGTGAGAGACCAGTTCTTTGAAGCGCGGACACACGGCTCACAGTGTGCTGAGCTCCGGGGCAGATGTTCCTTTGTTAATCACGGCGCTCCTCATCTGAGCTGAAACTTTGCTTGTACTGTAGCATGACATCACTTAGCTATTCAAAAGATCATTCCACCTGTAAGAGCACTTTAAAATTTAATATATTCTTGTCATTTTAGGCATATTGCACACCTGCTAATGTAGAATAGGGATTTGGAATATGGAAGACAGCTTTAAAAGTTTAGAGCATTCAAAAGTGGCATTCTGATCGGGAGTTGCCAAATTTATATATTTTAGAAGGGATTAACATCCCACAAGAGAACTTAGTCTTGTTAATTTTCATGATTTGCAGAGTGTGTGATCTAAAACAGGTTATTAATATATGTTTATTGAATAGAACTGTTTATTTGTCATCTGCATATTTAGGTTATTCTGCACAACACTAATACTTTTCTTCTCATTTATTTACCTAAAGATCTGGCTCAATGCCCAGCATGGTGGCACATACCTGTAATCCCAGCACTTTGAGAAGCTGAGACAGGAGAATCCCAGGTGTAAGACAAGCCTTAGCAACTTAGCGAGACCCTGTTTCAAAATAAAAAATAAAATTGGGCTAGGGGCGTAGCTTAGGGGTAAAATACCCTTGGGATCAATTCCCTGTAACAACAATAACAATTTGGCTTACGTTCCGTAGTTGTCTACCTGGCTGTATGTTTTGGGCTCCAGTTTTGACCCTCCTTATCCCTCACTCAGTGTCCTATTTGTCACAATATGCACCTCAATAAAGGTTTTTCAGGTTTCCTTTGACTTATGTAAGAAAGAAGAAGGAAAAGGGAAGGGGAAGAAGAAAACAAAAAAGAAGAAATTTTGGTAATTGTGGTTCTGATTCTTTTTCCTTCCCTAGCCTTCTGTTGTTTGTACGTCAAGTTGTGTTAGAGGTGATGTTCCTAACTTCATACCAGTTGCAGTGAAGACCCTTCTCAATCCTTGTCTGTAGCTTAACCTTAAAGGAAAAAAAAAGTGTTTGTGATGGGAAGAAGAATCAAGGTGAACAGAGCTTGGCATTTGTGTTGGAAAAATCGTGGTCATGTAGCAGGCAATCTCGGATGTTGAAAGGGGCTTGCCATGATTTCAAGGGAGTATAGAATATTCTCTTTCATTTTTTTTTTTTTTTGCGGTACTGGGGATTGAACTCAGGGGCATTCTACCTCCGAGCTATACCCCCAGCCCTAGTTTTTATTCTTTATTTTGAAACCGAGTCTCACTAGGTTGCGGAGTGCCTCACTAGATAGCTGAGGCTGGCCCCGAACCCGGATCCTCCGGTCTCAGCCTCCCGAATGCTGGGATTACAAGCGTGCGCCACCACGCCCGGCTTCTCTTTCATTTTTGAAGCTCAGTTCTCTTTGTTTGCCTCTCTTCTCATTTCCGGTTTGTGAGGGCTTTTAAGTTCCATCTTTTTTCCTCTTTTATAAAAAAGAAATGTATTTTTTTTCTTTTAAATGACATTCCAGTTGATATTGGAAGGCAAGGCTTTGTACTTTACTGTGGCATGATACTAATGCACTCAAAAAGAAAGAGAAAGAAGAAAAGTAATCAGAAGCAAAGGAGGCTTCGTTTTCCATGGTGAAGTCATCCTCTCCTTTTCTGAGAAATTGTGAAGGACCGATACTCCCACCCTTCACATGTGCAGGTGCCAAGTCTTTCCCTTCGGACAGACTTTGGGAAGCCCCAGGATGCATCAGAATGTAAAGAAATGTATTACAACATTCACCCCCCTAAGCATTCTCAGTTCTCTATGGACCATCTACTTATTAGAGTATCTTGAGAGAATCAGAATTGTGGTAAGAAAACTCAATTCCCCCTGCCCCCATCTCAGTCCTACCTGAAAACAATTTACTGCTCTGAATAAGAAAATGCGTCATTAATACACACACACATACACACACACACACACACACACACACACACACACAGAGTGCTGTGTGCATGTGTGTCACTATTACATATGAGCTGCATTATGATGTGAGGCTATAATGCACCAATAAAATATAAAAATAAAAGGAACACATGCACACAAACACACAGAGTTGGTTCTTTGGCTATTCATTTAGTCTGTATTCTGTGCTGTAATTGTATCAAGCTATTAGATCTTTCTGGGGATGTAGTGCATTGGTAGAGTATTTGCCTAACATGTTTGAAAGAGAGAGAGAAAGAGAGAGAGAGAGAGAGAGAGAGAGAGAGAGAGAGAGCAAAAAGACAAAAAATAAAGAAGAGACAAAGATACAGAAATCTTCTCTAAATATAATGAAACCGAAAAGGAAAGTGAGAGCTGAGAAATATTTGTGAATATGGTCGTGGTAATAGAGAGTATCTCCCCACATACATGGTTTAGAAAGTAGTAGAAATTGTGGATTAAAGTGCAGTCTTTTTCTTAACTAATTTATCTCCAGAAACTCCAGAAATATGAGGAGTGAAGTAAGAGCAAAAAGGCTCCTATGTCTTGAGACCTCTAAATGAGCTTCCTTGACAGGAGCAATGCAGAGTTTTGAGAAATACTGTCCTTGATATTGAACCATGGAAACTCCTTCCTCTGAAAGGTGTGAATAGTCTCATTTTTTTAACCTCATTTTAACAATAAGAGCATACCAGTGAGTAGTTTTCACAAACATTTGAGATACTGTGTAAGTATATATATATATAATTTTATATTTAAAGCTCTTACAGTTTTAAAGTACTTTTTTTTTTTTTTTTTTTTTTTTTTTTTGCAGTACTGGGAATTGAACCCAGTGGCATCCTACCTCTGAGCTACACCCCAGTCCTATTTTTTATTCTTTATTTTGAAACAGGGTTTCACTAAGTTGTGGAGGGCCTCACAAAGTAGCTGAGACTGGCTGTGAATCTGTGATCCTCCTGTCCCAGCCTCCCAAGTACTAGGATTGCATTAAAGTATTTTTAGTTATCAGTATGTAGCATAATTTAGTACTTTTACAGTGCTTTATTTCATTCTGCAGTGGCACATTTAACAAAATAAATTGAAAGTGCAAATATAATCGATTCATAGAATATGTATATCTATAATATTCTAGATAGAACATATTATATACTTATAGAACATGTGGAATGTATAATATATGGATAGTATGTAGAGAATATCATACACAGAATATATGGACTATAATTATAGATCATATGTCATATATATTATGTGTATATCATTTCTTTACTCCTTAAGAATGCACTGTCTGACATGATAAGCAAAAGGATTTTGCATATAAGTATGCATATGTGCATATAACCTGTTGTGTTTCTCCATTTTGTTGGCAAAAATATTTTCTCTACAAGTGCCATCCTGAATACCCGTTGTTTGTAGTGAGCGCATTGCCTTGGTGAGCACCTACTTTCTTTCAGATAGTCACCAGAGTTTCCATCAAAAGAAAAAGCAGTCTATGTGCCATCGAATGTTCTTTTGACTTCTGTGAAAGAACTGACTGGATATTTTTAGAATCTGTTACAATAGTTTTCACTCCCCTTTTTCCCTTTGTATGATGAATTCTTTTAAAAATGATTTCATTCAACCCCAGAAAGCCATATTTGACACAGGTATCATTTTGCAGTTCATCGGGCAACATCTCACTAGGACTTGACCGTTCTGTAATTTCAGGCATATTAGTGTCAGGGGAAAGTTCCCAGGGGAAAAAAGTTCTCTGTGGGCAGCCTGCTCAGGACACTCTGGGATCATGCTGTGAAGCACACAAGGGAGCACAGTGAAGAAAATCCAGGCTTGGCTTGTGTGGTTGTGCTGTCTCACGCGTGATCCATAACTCAGGAGTTTAGGGCTTGGTACACAGACCACAAGAACTTGGGTTTAGAAAATCCCAGCAGCCAGGCACCCAGAACTATTGTGGGCCGAGGAACTTGGGTGCAGAGACCCTGAGATCAGTCGGGTCCTTTCAGGTGGACTGTCTCTTTGTGTCTGTCCATTGAGGGAGTTTGTTAGTCATCCCCGGATAGAGTGACTGTGTGGGTGACATGACTATACTAACACCCCCCAGAGGCTCAAATGAAGGGGTTATCAAGAAGATAACGGAAGGGAGGTCAGTGAAGAAAAGGAAAGAAAGTCTTGTTTTTCAGCTTTTTAAAACAGCGTATATTTTGCATTCCATGTAACTACTCATTTAAAATTTACAATTAAATGATATTTAGTACAGTTGGCTTTCTATATCTGCAGGTTCTGCACCTGGGATTCAATCAACCAGACATGGAAAATATTTAGGAAAAAAAAAAAAGAGCATCTGTACTGAACACCCCAAACAATGTAGGATAACAACTATTTAAGTAGTATTTATCAGGCATTATAAGTAATCTAGAGATGATTTAAAGTACATGGACATGTGTGCAAAGCGTATTTGCAGATACTACACCATTTTCTATATAGGACTCGAGTATCTCTGTGGGGTTTAGTATCCTCAGGGGATGGCCTGCAACCAGCACCCCCACAAATTCCTTGTGATGACTGTATATAGACTTGTACAACATCACCATAGACTATTTTATAACATTGCCATCACCCCCAAACAAACACAAAACCCTCTAGCCACTATCTCCTAATCCCTGTATGCGTCCCCTCAGCCCCTAGAAACTGCGACTCTCATTTATTTCTATAGATTTGCCATTCTGGATAGCTCTTATAAATGCAGTGGTACCATTGGTGGTCCTTTGCAAATGGCTCTTTTTAGTTGGTATTATGTCTTTAAGATTCATCTGTGTTGTAGCTTATAGTGGTATTTCCTTTCTTTTTATTGATGGGTAATATTCCATTGTATTTTATTTATCTTGTACTAGTTGGTAGACATTTCTATTGTTTCTACTTTTTGGCTACGATGGATAATCTTGCTATGAACTTTCATGCACATGTTTTTGTGTGGCTATATCTAGGTTTTCATTTCTCTTGGGCATTTTATCTAGGGTAGAATTGCTAGGCCTGTTAATATGCTTTTTTTGTAGTGTTGAGGGTAGAACCCACTGAGCTACTTCCCCAGCCCTGTGAATATGATTTTACACTTTCGTATGTATTTGGAAACGCTGTCCCGAGTATGAAATGGTTTTTAAATAGAATGAACAATCTAAAACTATTAGTAGCTGCCCTCAAAAGCTTTTTACATTTTCCTTTTGGCACAAGGATATTATCTAAACCAATAGACGCTTCACTACGAACAATTAGCCCTTCTTTTGAATTCAAATTATTCAAATATATAAACCTAATTCTTAATTTCTTTGGCTTATGATCCCTTAGACAGTTACATTGTTACTTTTTTCTAGGAATGTGAAGGCCTTTGACACTATATCTGAGAGTTTATAACTTATGTGTATGAGCTTTAAGTATATTGGATTATACTTAAGTATACATTGCAAGTTACTAATAAGTGCTTCTCTTCCATTGAACTGCAAACTCCCATGGTTTGTTTTATGACTTTATTTTGCTTGTAATGAAATTAAATGTGTGTGTGGTGGGAGATACTGGGAATTAAACCGAGAGTCTTGTGCATGTTAGGTAAGTGCCCTACCACTCAGCTACATCCCCAGCCCTTTTGATTCTATTTTGAGACGGGGTATTGGTAAGTTGCCCAGGCTGGCTTCTAGCTTGTGATCCCCCTGCCTCAGCCTCCCCAGTAGCTGGGATTATAGGTGTGTACCATTGTGCTGGGCTGAGATTAATAATTTTTAACTAGATTTTACAAAATGAAGATACTTTTCTTTTAGTTTCTTACATTTTCATAGTCATCTTTATAGCTCACCCTAGTGCTATGACATGGCATTATAATTGCTTGTAGTTCAGAATTTATATGTTTGGATTTTCATTTGCTTATGAATAATTCTGAAAATCTTTCTTATTACTTTTTAAAAAAATAATTCTTCTCTTCTCTCCCTCTCCCTCTCCCTCTCCCTCTCCCTCTCTCTCTGTCTCTCTGTGCTAGGTTTCTAATTTCAACTATTTTTGAGTCCATACTATAACAAAGTAACTGAATTTTGATGGTAGCTGTTTTGTGATGGTTGGATTGAACTCATGTTTATGTTTATTGTATTATCATGTTCAGAATCTAATACAGTCATAGATTGTATTAGACTATTACTTTGTCAAATAATGGCTATTTCTTGGAAGGAAATGTGAACGGAGTAGTATATAAATGTTGAAAAGTAAAACATCTCTTGACCTATGATTTTTGACATCCCAAGTACCATATATCAGAATAACCACTGTTTTCGACATGGCCTTACAGATATTTTTAAGCACTTAGGGTCACATATTTTTTGAAGAAATAGCATTATTCTGTATATGACACATATTTCAGCATCTTACCTTTTCCCTTCTTGTAAGTGACATTGGATAATGATGTCAGTCAATTCTGCTTTTCTGTTTCACTTGGCAGCTAGGAAGCCCCGGGCCAAGGCCCCCAAGCTCATTACAGTTGCCTGTTATAGTCCCAATTTTCTCGTTAAATTTTTCTTTTTTCTTCATTATTTCTTTTGGAATCTTTTAAAAAATTTTATTATGACTTCTTTACATGAGGCTTTTAAACACTTTTAGTGAATAGAATAAGTAATTATGATTAATAGAAGAGATAGAAGTTTCTCTGTGTTTATATAATTTTAGCATTTTGATAGCTCTAGATATTGTTGTTTTTTTTTTCCATCATAGTAGCTTGTACTGAAGTACTCCAAAGGGTAAATATAATTCATAAACATGGGAAAGCTTTTTCTCGGAGAGCAGTATTAGTAAATCCAAACCAACCAAAAACCATTAATGATTTTCTAGTTAGGATGTTTTAAACAATTTTGAAATACAGGGAAATTTTCCTTCAATAGTGTCCCTTATACCCTTAAGGTAAGCAAGCTCTTATGCATTGTATTGGACATTCTTGTTGATATAATCACAGTTTTTATTCTTTGGTGCTATATTAAAATAGAAAAAAAATTCCATGTTTTTGTCATTCTTTCAGACTGCAGTGTTTTGTTTTTAATGTGGTAAATATTGATTTTATTACTCTTGGGACTGCTTATCTCTAGATCCTGCATACTTTTTTTAAAAAACATGGTTCGCTGGTAGTAAATCACCAGAATTTTTGTTCAACAGAAAAAGCAGTCACTTAACATAGGCCTGCCTTTGTTTGCCAGTGTATCTAGAACTTTATAGCAGAGCAACATCCATTTTCCTTGCCTGTGTGTGCTCATTCTCTCTCTCTCTCTCTCTCTCTCTCTCTCTCTCTCTCTCTCTCTCTCTCTCTCTCTGGTACTAGGAATTGAACTCAGGGGCATTTTACTTTTGAGCTATACCCCCAGTCCTTTTTATTTTTTATTTTGAAACCGGGTCTTTCTAAGCTCCCATGTGCTGGCCTTAAACCCGAGATCCACTTATCTCAACCTCCCAAGTACTGGAAATACAGGTTACAACATCCATTTTCATAGACTGGAGTTTGGGTCTAGGATATATCTGTTTGGAAAATTAGACCGGGAGTGAATTTTAGTTAGTCAAAGTTATTAAATGGCACTCTGAGTTACCAGTGGTGTTTAAAATTAAATTTGTTGTGTTTTCTTTTATTATATATTACCTACGTATTACCTTCTTGGCTGTCATTCCTCTAGAAAGCAATGGGCTGAACTGGCCAGTCTATTACCAGTAAGTGATGTTAGTGCTAGGAGTCCACAGTTATTTAATTAAAACATCTCGAACTGAAATTATTGTTCTTATATTTTTTTAGTGATTAACTTAATGTATGTTTTAGGGTGTTATGGGTTGATTAAGATAAGCTATTCCATAACATTCATTCATTTGCTTATATTTTCTGTCTCAAACTTTTGAAGCAGCTTCTATTCCTGTTATCTTGGCATCACTCTTCTTTCCATTTGCTCTTCATACATAGGGATCTAGGCTCTCCTTGACGGCCACATTACCGTTGCCGGGATCCTGATGTTCTCACTGATGAATTCTTCCCAGGTCCTGATTTTACCTTTCTTTGCCATTTTGGTTTGGCGGTACTCTCCAACTATTCTCACCTCTTGATTTATCACATGCTTCCTTTTATTGCTACATGTTTCCATTTCTTTTTTTTTGTTGTTGTTCATTGTTCACTTTCTTTCCTTTGCTCAGTTCTTAAGTTTTCCAGATACCTGTCCTTAAACCCCTTTTGTTTTCACTTTCTACACTCTTCCCTGACCTCTGTAACTATCTAATTTCTGATGACTCAAAACCTTCATCTCCAGCCCTTCTCTCTCTCCTGAGCTTTACATTTTATGACCAGCTGCTCACTGGAGATTTCAGTTGATTATGCAGACCCTTTATCCCCCAAATGCATGTTTCTTACTATATTCTCTGTTTATCCATGCCAGAAATGTAGGCATCCTGTTGAACATCACTTCCTACAGCTAATCACATAACCAAGTCCTATTGCTTCTTACTTTTTTTTCTTATCTTATTGCTTTTACTTTCAATATTTTTTGAGTCACTAAGTCATATAAAGAGACAAAATGAGAAGTACGGTGTTAAAGCTAAAGGCAGGATGTTTCTATGTGGAAGACAGAGGTGATGATGGGGCTTTGAGATGTCCAAACAAACTTTCCAAGGGAGAATGTTTGCAGTCAATTCTGATGAATGTCTTGGCCAGAGGGCCCAAGGCATTACTACGGGCAAGAATGAGACAGGGGCTATTTCCAGGAAATCCTCCAGTGTGTGCCAGAGATAATGCAGGGTACCTTAAGGTTTGAAAATATGGCATAGAGAACAATGCAGTTTAATCTTTAAAAGAGAGGAAGAGAACACTAAGGGATCATGATTGTTATATTCAAATAGAGGAATGAACATCTTTTGAAAATGTCAGATTGTTTTGTGATAAAAGATGCTAAGACATATAATTGGGACGCTGTTTTTTTCCGCCTTAATATAAAGAAGAAAATTTGAAATCTGATGTATTGAGAAACAATTCCCTATTGTATCCGATGGTCATATAGAAACTGGAAGGAACTTATCAAGTACATTAGAGATGGAATTGAATTATTCCATAAAACAGAGGATCTAGCCGGGCGTGGTGGCTCACGCTTGTAATCCCAGCATTCGGGAGGCTGAGACCGGAGGATCCGGGTTCGCGGCCAGCCTCAGCTACCTAGTGAGGCACTCCGCAACTTAGTGAGACTCGGTTTCAAAATAAAGAATAAAAAATAGGTCTGGGGGTATAGCTCGGAGGTAGAATGCCCCTGAGTTCAATCCCCAGTACC
>PVLC010000020.1:249710-389654 GCA_004027655.1 Graphiurus murinus | reverse complement strand
GCTTGAAAATATGTGTACATATATAAATTAATAAACAGTGTCACCTGGTATGGTGGTGCATGCCTGTAATCTCTACACTTGGGAGACTGAGATAGGAGGATTGCAGGTTGGAAGCCAGCTTCAGCAATTTAGGGAGACCCTCAGCAATATAGTGAGACACATTTCAAAATAAATTTAAAAAGGGGCTAGGGTATAGCTCAGAGGTACAATGCCTCTGGATTTAATCCCCAGTACCACCCAAATAAATAAATATATAAATAATAAAAGACAATGTCTCAATTCCCTTTTACTTCTATTTTCTCAACAGGTATCATACATATAGTTTGTATATTTCCCTACTCAGATTATTATCTTATAGTTTTTTGAGAAATTTTCCAAAATAAATTATACTTAGTTTTATATCCCTAAAAGAGTATCTTGCAACTTACAGACTTGAGGCAGGGAAATGTATAATCACGAGTACATTTTATATTTGTTTGATCAAAACTCTGGTCTCATGAAAATTGAGACATAAATACTTATTTTAACAACTGTTATTATTAGAGGTTTATATGAAAGTCTGCCAACATGGTCCCAATGTTTATATTATAGATCAAACTATTTTGAAAAGAACTGCTTCTCAACTGTGATCTTTGTTGTTTGGGAAATCAAAAATATACTAGAGTTATTTTCATTTGTTACAGTTGATAAAATTTCTATTGCTAAACTTGCCTTTTTGTTCTATTTAAAAACCTGAAGTTTGTGGACAAAGAATATCTATTTCAGATTAATAGTAAAAAAAAAAAAAAAAAAAGTGGAATAAGAGTGTTTTGCTTGTTTGGAATGGAGAAGTTCAGTTAATAAAAAAAAATTACTCACTTAAGTGTTAGTATCCTAGGGACCCTAACTCATTTCCACCAATGTAATGACCTATTATTGAAATTATTCCTTGGCTCTAAAATAATTATGAATTCTGACTGCCATGCTTATATTAAATGATAACAAGCTACTTTTCAAGTCTGAATTTGCCATATGCTTTCGGTAAATTCAATTGAGTAGAACTCAGTTATTAAGAAAAACACTCAAGACCTGAATAATATTTCCATGAGTAAAGTAATTAATTTGTGATTGGCTGATTTGCTGCTTTTAAGTTCACAGAAACTTATTGCTAAGAAATCTTGATACAGGCAATGCAGGTGTTTACGTGAATATAAAATTAACTACTATATTTAACTGTAATTAAAATGAGCATGGTATGTAAAACCTGTTTGTCGCTAACTAGAACTTACTCCAAGTTAATGAGATTCCAAAGACATAGAGTATATGTCCCTTTTTTAAAAGATGATGTCATGTTTCTTAATTACTGTCTGTATATTGGCTAGCACATATACATATGGTTTGGGGTTTTTCCTTTTTTTTTTTTTTTTTTGGTATTGGGGATTGAAATCAGTATGCTGTACCACTGAGCTATGTATCTCTAGTTTTTTTTTTTTTTTTTTTTATAATTTTGAGATAGGATCTTGCTTAGTTGCCCAGACTGGCTTTGAACTTGTGATCCTCCTTCCTCAGCTTCCTGGGTAGCTAGGATTATCGGCTTGTTCCACTACACCCAGCTGGTATGCCAATTTTGACTCAGTTTAAAACCTGTGAGAATGTGGTCTTAACTTCTTTTTATACGATGAAATGTCAATTTCCTTTAATTACTTGTCCAAATACCTAGAATTGTGAGTCAGGAAATTTTACAAGCCTGAGTTTAATCTATTGTGGATCTACTAGGGTTGCACTCTTGTGATGGCTTGAATTTTCTTAGTTGTTCCAGTATTGTTTACATCTTCCATCCTGCCATTTCTTTTTAATTTTCTAACAATCTGACACCATATCTTTATAATCCCCTCGTGTGTGTGTGTGTGTGTGTGTGTGTGTGTGTGTGTGTGTAAGTGAAATCTTGTTTTCTTATCCCTAATCCCAAAAGGCTAAATTGATATATTTCAAGGGATTTTGAAGGGATGTTTCTTAATTTCTGAGATGGACTTTCCTCTCTCTTAGATAAACTGTGTACAATTCAATTCCAATTATTTTATGCCAGTGATAGGGAAGCCATTTTAGAGATGAAATGTCACAAATCTACCCACCTCCTCCACTCTTTCACAGAACTCTAACACTTCACATTTTCTTATCCTTTTTTTTTTCGGTACTAGGGATAGAACCTCGGGGCATTCTATCTCTGAGCTACATCCCCAGTCCTATTGTTTATTCTTTATTTTGAAACAGGGTCTCACTAAGTTGCAAAGGGCCTCACTAAGTAGTTGAGGCTGGCCGAGAACCTGAATCCTCTGGTCTCAGCCTCCCGATTATTGGGATTACAAGTGTTCACACCACGCCTGGTTTGTCTTATCTTTTAAACTGAAAATTTAGTAACAGTTATGCAGTCTCTCTAGTACACAAAGGAGTTTCTTTTTGTTTTTATTTTCCAGTAGGGCACTTGTTTTATTCTGAGACTAAAGTGCAATTAGCCTTGGAATTGGGGGAATAAATAAGGTATGGTTTTATTATAGGGTATTTAACTTCTCTGGATGAGTTATATTTATGGTTATGTAGTGGATTATGGGATGCTTCTTAAATAGATTTTATTTAATCTGGAAAGTATTTTTGGTTTGGTTTGGTTTTTAACTTGAACCGATTTATCTATTTATTTATTTTAGTTGTTTTGTTGTTGTTGTTTTTCTGTTGGTACTGGGGATCCTACCTGAGACACTGTGCATACAAGGCAAGCATTTTACTACTGAGCTACATCCTAACCCCTTGAGCCTAATTTAATACTTTTTTTTTCCTTCTGGGTTTATGTAGTCACTCTTAATTTTTTTTCCATGGAATCTATCAGAACCCCAAACTTTCTGCTTCATTTCTTCTTCCATTCAAACATGATCATACATCTTAAGGAAAAATAATAGTAGACTGTCCTGTAAAATTTTGTTGATTCATGGAAGCAAATATAAAGCAAAAGTTAAAGTTATGTGTAATCAAGGGCTCTAGTTTCTATCAGAAAATGATGGAGTAGAGAAGACAAAGCATGTAATTGTCACCATTTTAGAATTAGAGAAAGTTTCATGGAAGAAGTGAGAAAGGGGCTTAATGGTAGAAATTCAGATTTTGGCTTATCAGAAAAGGCTGGAAAATAATGTATTTTAAGAGAACTAAAGGTCTAGGTTAAGGCCCAGGGAATGTGGGTAAAATAGGAAGAAAACTTTCTTCAGTGAGAAAATAGGTTGTATTGAATAGTTTTGATGGAAATATGCAGATTTCCAGTTACTTTTGTTAAAATTTTGTGTTAATTTTGCTGAAGTGGTCCTGAGACTGGATAAAAAATTGTTCCATTGTATTCTTCTACAGGCATACATGCACACTTTTAAAAAATTATGTTTTGCATGTGCAATTGAGTTCATGGTATTGTGTCTTGCTGTATTTGTGGCTTAGTTAATTATTTCCATCTTCCAGAAAGGGAATCTTTTTCTTTAATATTGTGTCACATATGACTCTAATCTGTATATAATATTTGCAAGGCAGGAAAATAAATGTGAATAAAAGGCATAGATTTACAGTTGCAAAAGAAAATCAATGCATGTCAAGGAAAGCAAAATCCTATATAACCAAGATTAAAACTAAATACTTATTGAGTAAAAATTCCCACTGCTTTTCAGTTTATGCCATTTTAAGGGAATTCTAAAGTTAGTATTGAAAAAGTATTTCTGAGTAGTTCAAATGGTTGATGTTTACTAGAAATCCAGATATTTCCATATATAGTTTCAATATCTTTCTGATCTGAATTAGGTTTGCGTTATAAAATAATGGTGTGTTCAAAATTAATGATCTTTCACTTGACCAATTAAGAATCAACAAATTGTAACATATTATTTAGTTTTATGCACTGTTAATATTCTAGTAATAATAATAATCCAAAGAAGCTCTAAAAATGAAGAGAATATCATGATAGCCATAAAATATAAATTATGTTTAGTTTTATGTTTGGTTATATATTGATTATATATTGATTTCTATAGGAAGGCCTAATTTATATTTTTCCTAGTAATATTAATTATATTTTTATTAGTGCTTTTAAAAAATAAATGTGTATCATTTATTTTGAAACAGGGTCTCACTAAGTTGCAGAGGGCCTCACTAAGTAGCTAAGGTTGGCCGTGAACTTGGATCCTCCAGTCTCAGCCTCCTAAGTACTGGCATAATTTTGATATTTAAGTACAATAGAATAGCATCTTTTAAAAAATACAATTCTATACCTTACTATTTAGTATTTTGCTTTGATCAACCTTTAGGCTTAGGATTTAAATTCAACTTCTTTATTCTTTTTTGATCCTTCCTCATTTTAATTTGAAAGAGAGAAACCATAAACATTTAGGTAAACAATGGAAATATGATCTATGTTGTCAAATGGTGCTTTGCCAGGGCTGAGTGGTAGAGATTCTCGTAAAGCTAGATGCTCTGGGTTGGGCCCCTGCAAGGCAAAAATAAAAAGAGAAAAGAAAATGGCAATGGAGAAAGCTATGTTGGTGTTGTGAATATTATGGACCTCTCAAAGTATGTTTTTTTTTCCTTTCTTTTTTTAAATACTTGAAAATATTTTAGATTTTCACTAGTGCATCATAGTCTCACATCATAATGTGGTTCACAGTGATAGTGGCATACATGCATACAGCACTTGGCGGGCTTTCCTCCAGCTTTTCCCTTCCCATTCCCCCCTTCCCCACACAGGACATTGAGATTGAGATTGGTATTCTCACATATGTACACAAGGTCAGTGGAAGTGATTCCTTCATTGATTCTCCCTCTCCACCCTACCCCCTTCCCCCAGACCATCTCCCTAGCTCCACTGGAGTGTCTCCTCCATTGAATAATATCAGATAATTTCCCAGAGCATGGTTCTGACCCTGGCAGAAACTGGGAACCCAGAGTATACTTGGCTCTTGCTGGCAGGAGGAGGGAGAAAGCAACTCTTTAAAAAAATTTGTGTCAAATGGTATTCAGTGGTCCATCACATCCAATCAACACATCTTTACTGAAAACATTTTATTTAGCACATGCTCTGGGGGCACATTTCTCTTATTCTCTGAACTTGAAAACCTTTTCCTGTTGATCTTTAATAGGGGTCACTAAACAGGTTCTCTTTTACTTGATTAAATAAATGGTAACAAGGCCTGGGTCTACTGTTTCTACCTTACTGTACCCTTTCTTGACTGTTCCCTTTGTCAGATGGCCACCTCCTCTACATGATTAAGAGAATTAGTGGTTCCAGTGTCATGCGGCTGGATTCAGCTTGAAAAGTTACTGAGGCACAGGCTTTTTTCCACCTTTTAAGCCTTCATTTATTTGTGGGAAGCTTTCCCTCAAGTGTACCATGAGTCAACATTCCTTGTGCCTAAATCCAGTCAAGTCAAAGCATTATTTAATTTAAAATATTGCAAATCGTGTGCATGCTAATTTCCTTCCCTTAACATTTAATTGGAGACTTTTCGCTCTCAATCAGCTTACTGAAATGTTACCTAGGTTCCTCTGTGACTGTCTTGCTATTTGAAGAGAGAAGCAACTGATTAGAATAATGTAACACTGTGATTGTCATCCCTACATTCTTACAGGTTTTTCTTTCAAAGGGGATTTTTTTTTTTTCCTTTAAAGGAGCTGTTCCAAAAATGAATCCTATTAACCCAATATAAGATCCGTATTCTCCCTGGAGGCACTTTTTTTTTGCTTTCCCATCCCAATGCTCCTTCATCCTCTATCATAATACCAATCTAGAAATGGGATGTGTTCCCAAGTAAAGAAAACCTCTCACGCATAAAAATTCAAACTGGGAAAACAAATATATCAGAGGGTGGCTTTTACTTTAATAAAAGATCTTCTACAGTACAAAAGAATTTCCCAAAGATTTCTCTAAATAGAGGCTTTTCTTAGTGTGCCAGGAATCAAAGAATATTCTAAAATTTAAAGACTTTTTTTTAAAACAGGCACACCTGTTCCTAATATTCATATGTAAATGGTGGCTGTTTACATGCCATTCCCAATGTGGTGGCAAATGAAAACCGGTTTGTGAATCACTCTTGTTTGCCAATGTTTGAGAAACAGTCAGAATGGCTTAGTCTACTCTTGCTCTAATGTTTTGGCTAGCCCTTTTCTCATCCTCCCCCCATCCCAGTCCCTACTGAGAGATTGGGAGGGGACAGTAAATCTCATTTTAAGAAGAGTACACTGTGGGCTTAGAGGAAGGGCTGTTGGATGACACTAATTTTAGAATTTTTTCCTCTCTTATTCTAGCTCTTAGTACCTTTACAATTAAGATAATCTATTGTTTTCCACTCAAATAGGTTTTAAGTAAACTGATATATTTAACTAGATTCTTAAGGCCCCTAGAATTCATCACAGTCTTATCTGTGAATTGTGAATCTATTCAGATTTTTTTTTTAAATTTTATGAAACCTGAGAAGGAATGTTTTTTTGTGGATTTTCATAGCTCAGAATGTAAATTCCTACATAGTATACTTCTGTGTCCTCTTTTCAAGCTATCTAGTACCTGTGCTGCATGGTAGAGGCCAGAATCGAAGATGAATATATTGCAATTGTAGATATTCATAGAGTCTTTATTATTTAAATGCTTGTTACAATAAGTACTTACTAAGTAACAAGCACGATGCTAATTATTTTATATTGAGATTAAATGCACTTAATCTCAATATAGCTCTGTGCAGTTTGGGGCACCATAGAATTACTCACTTTATAATTAAATATGTGGGCAAAAGATAGGTCAAATTTTGTCCAAGGTCACACTGAGCTGATCTGAGGTTGCCATTGACTCTTCCTTTGCTGGCCTTTTTCCATTCTTCCCTTAGAAATTCAACACGAAACCCCTGAAGCCTTTATAACCTTTCCTCTTACAGTGAAAATACATCACCTATTCATTGTTTTTCACTTATAGTTCAAGTGTGAGCAGTTTATCCTAATGATCTATTCCTCATTTTGGTTTGAAAATTCACTGCGAACAGGATGGGAAAACCTTTGGGGAAACACAACTTGAGATAAACTCGATTTTAGTCTTAGTGTTAAAATTTAACTTTTAATTTCTGTGCAGTATTTACTCAACTGTCAGTGAAATGATAAATCTTTTACCTCATTTCACAAGAGGGCAGCACTTTCTTTTAAAATTTAAAGTATGATTCTAAAAGTACAGTCAAATTAACTTTTTCTGTCATGGAGGTAAGCTTGAGTGATATACAGAACTGGAACCTCTCTTTCTTTGGCAAGAAATTTATGAGTATGATAAGTGCAAATCTTTAAAATAACTGGAATTCCCTTTAGAAAATGGAAAGACAGCTATAATCAACTCCTAAAACTTTTTACTTGTAACTTGAATTGGACTATTTGAGTAACCTTGTACATGTTTACATCTACCAAAATCATTATTTTCTTTTTAATTATAGAATCATATTAAGGATATGTAATTTTAACATATTCTAATTGTTTTACTCTTGGCAAATAAAAAGTATTTATTGAACAGTGGTTATATGCTTAGTATCATATAGGTCATTTGAGGAACAAATAAATTTAACTTTTTCCTTCTCTCAAAGAAATTAATTCCTATTGGGGTTAGAGGGAAATTAAAGCAAATAGAAGAAACAACCTGTAAACAAAACAAGGGGCCATGTAAATAAAGCAGAGGATAATAGCACAGCATGATGGAAATACCTATTGAATAGGAAGCTAGAATTAAAGCTTTAATGTAGGGCTTTGAGAGAGGTAGAAATTGGATCTCCATGGCTGGATGAACTTTGAATAGATAGAAAAAAGTGGGCAGTGGTTGTTTAGGAAATTAGATTTCTATCCTCTCATCAACCTAGCGAGACCCTGTTTCAAAATAAAAATAAAATAGGACTGGAGGTATAGTTTGGAGGCAGAATGTCTCTGGGTTCAATCCTCAGTATCAGAAAAAAAAAGGTAGGATATACATAGTACTGTAAAGAATATGGTGGGAAATGAATGCCTGGTATAGATACCCAGGCTATATTATGGCATCTTAAAAATTAGGCTTTAAAGCCCCCATCCCCTCCTCTCTCCTCACACCTTCCCTTCCTTCCTTCCTGTGCTAGGGATTGAACCCAAGAACTTGTACACTCTAGGTGAGCACGCTTCCACTGAGCCTCACCCCCTGTCCAAGCTGCATGTGCTAAATACTAGAGCCACTAGGCATATGCAACTATGTGTGTTTGAATTTGGGTTGATAAAACAAAATCAGAATTTAGTTTCTCAATTGCACTAGTCACATTTCAAGAGTTCAATAGACATACTATGTACTCTAACAAAGGATATAGACCATTTCCACGATCACAGAAAATTCTGTTTTGGTTAGTACTACATCTACATTACAACGTGTGTGTGTGTGTGTGTGTGTGTGTGTGTGTGTGTGCGCGCGTGCGGCTGGGGATTGAACCCAGGGGATATTAAGCCTCAGAGCTACACCTCCAGCCCTATTTTATTTTGAAACAGGGTCTCACTAAGTTTCTGACACTAGTGTGAACCTGTGATCCTCCTCAGTCAATCTCCCAAGTAGTAGGATTTCAGGCACGCACCACCACACCGGGCTACTACATTACAATTTAAATATTGTTGGTTGGGATATAGAGAACCATTAAAGATAATAGGGCTGATACAGTTTGAAAAGCTTTGCATTTTAAATTTGCAAGGAGGGAAACAACTGTTTTTGTATTAAGCACTTTTTATGGAACAAACATAACTTGCTAGTGTATGTAAGCATGTTGTATGTATTTTAAAATGTCATAGTAGTTTACATTTTAAATTAGCTACTAGTACACCAGTTTTATGGGTGAGAGAAAATAAACTTTTTCATTAGAGTAGTTTTTAAAGAGAATTCAGTTTGGTTTGTCATGCTAATAGGTAGGACATAGAAGATCATTTGAGAACAGAGACTGAAGACAGAAAGGAAAGTGTGAAGTAATCCCTTTGGGAGATGACCAGGAACTAAATCCAGAAAGGACCAAAAAATATTAAGGAATTTTAGTTAGTAATATGGTTATATTTATACTTGTTGGTGATTCCAAGTTGCTTCAAAGTTTCAGAATTTTTTGAGCTTATATACAGATAGTATGTATGACACTGATTTAGTAATTCAATAACCATATGTAAGAGATGGTTAGTGTCTCAGGAGACCCCAGGGTAAACAAACTGAAAGAGTATTGCTATTTTAGGAATGATTTCACTGATGTGATAAATATTTTATTACTTTGTATTGCTCTTTAATAATTAGTGATCCTTGATGAACTTTAATGTAATTCATTTTTAAAATTTTTGTGCCAATAATAATAGCTGGTTAAAACTCTTAGCAAGTTGTAAACATTATGGTAAGAATATGCAGGGATATTAAGCATATCATATAACTGGCTTCTCAAAATTATGTGTTATAGTAAAATATTTTCAGAGTTCATGTTAATTTTTTTTGCAAATGTAGAAAACTTCAGTGGAACCCTCATCCCTAAAAAAACATAATTGTAGGAAAGTCTTCATTATCTACAGCAAAAGCTATCCAACTCACAATGAATTTGTTGAAAGCAATGCCCAGAGCCAAGCATGGTGGCTCGCAGCTGTAATCCCTGTATTTGTGAGGCTGAGACAGGAGGATCACATGTTTAAGGACAGCCTCAGCAATACAGTGAGTCTCTCAGCAACCTAGAAAGACCCTGTTTCAAAATAAAAAAGGAAAATGGCTGGGGGTCTAGCTCCGAAGTATAGTGCCCCTGGGTTCAATCCCCAGTACACACCAACCACCAACCAACCAACCAACCAACCAACCAACCAACCAACCAACCAACCAACCAACCAACAAAAACAAACAAGAAAGTAATTCCCAGACAGATGAAGTGGTATAAACTTATAATTTCAGTTATAGGGAGGCTAATACAAGAGGATCACAGCTTTGAGGCCAGCCTCAGCAATTTAGCAAGACCCCATGTCAAAATAAAAACAAAACAGGGCTGGGGGGCATAACTCAGAGGTAGAATGCTCCTGGGCTCAGCCTCCAGTACCAAAAGAGTGAGAGAGAGGAAGAAAGAAAGTAATGCCCAATTATATGGTGCTAGTGACTGTCTTTTCTGATAAGAGTGTTTGCCCAAGTGTCACAGGAACATTTTACACAGAAAAATCAAGGTTCAGACAAGGGGCCCAGAGTCTCACAGCTAGATAAGTGTTGGCAATGAAATTGCAACACTAGTCTTTCAACTTCAAGAGCATTACTCTTTCTTATCTAGCCCATGAAAGATATAATGTCTGAGATGAAATACTACAAATAAGTAATCTAGTTGAGATGTAACAACAATTAATACTTTCTCATGACAAACATTTTCTGGATAGCTTTTCAGATTACCACAGGAGCAGAATAATCTGACTTGTAATTTCTGATGAGATGGTCATCTTCTAGTGACTTAAGTCCTTGCCTTTCTGAACTATTATCTTTTCTAATACAGCATATGGTGTTGGCTGCAAGGCAATGAAGAGGAATTAAAAAGTATGAATATGCCCCAGCTAAAAAGGAGTAACAAGTTACTTCGGAAGTGGGAATAGAATTGGGATGGAAAGATACAACCTGAGTCAAAGAATATTGACATTCCGGAGAGTATTTTATAGAAACATTTAGGTTATGTTTGTTTTCTAAATTAGTTTTATATTTTTGAGTATATCATTTTTGTAGCATTCTTAATAATATGTATAGTGTGTTTTGCTTGTGGTACTGTGGATTGAACCCAGGGCATTCTACCTCTAAGCTTATCTCCGGCCCCCCCTCCCCCTTTTAATTAAATAGGGTCTCACTAAGTTGCTGAGACTGGCCACGAATCTGCAGTCCTCCTGTCTCAGCCTCCCAAGTACTGGCATTACATGTATGTGCCACCATGCCCAGCTTATATAGTGTTTTGAATCTATTAATTGTCAGACTTTAAACCTATGAGAATATATTTTGTTTTTGTACATTATCAGCAGTCACTCAATTAAGTCTAGGTATTAAGATGGATGTTGTAATTTTGGTAAAAGTTGTAGTATAATTGAAAAAAATGAGATCAATTTCACTATGTGACTCTCTTGTTAATTATAAAGACATCCCTAAAGTAATATTTAAAAAATGTTCTGTGTAGTAGCAATATTGCTGGGTCATTTGTTTAGCTTCCCAATGTTATAGTTTTAATTCAATATTCATTTTGTATTCATAAATCCTCCATTCAGCATAGTGTTTTTAAAGACTCTGTGACTTTATAATCATTTTATATTTTAATTTTAAATTTAAAACATTCTCCAGATCAAATTCTGGGTTTAACTTCTGTTTCAAATTCCTTGGTTTGGCAAGTTCTAATGCAGAGGTACAGATGATAAAACATTACAATTTTCCTCCTTCTGCAAGACTTAGCCCTATATAAGATATCTCAGATGACTGCCTAACCTTAGTAGTATTATTTAGTTTTTGTTTGTTTGTTTGTTTGTTTTTTTTGAAAACTAACTTAACCATAGTATATCTAGCATCCTGTCTTCAAACATGACAAGTGGGATCCATGATATTTTCTTTTCCACGACTGTAACTTTGAGCCAAACTGCTTGGCCGCCAGTAGACCATGGCTCTGTCCCTCTGCTGGAGTCAGATGGGGTCACTTAGCCCCAGTGGAAAGATGGAGTGATGCTTCCATGCTTGAACAAGTGGCTTTCCAAAAACTCTTATATCACCGAATATCACAGTGTTAGATGAGAACAGAAGTACTGGCTTCCTAAGAAAGAGAGTAGCTTCAATGATATAGGGCCCATTTAGACACAAGAGTTATTATTTTAAGCAGGAGTTACTGGTTATAGAGTAACTTATAAGAACAAAAAAGCTTTGTCTGTGTGTCCTTTAGAAAAGTTTACCATTGACTAACCCACTGCTGATGAAGGCTTGTTTTTATTGAGGGCTGATTTGCTAGAATGGTAGACCATCTGGCACTTCAAAACTTGTGAAAGTTTCAAAGACAAAAATGATTGTCTCTGGTTGTATTAACTTTCAAATTTAATGATGCCACCATTGGCGGGAATAAATATGTACCTAGAAAGATAAATGTGCTTTACATGGGAATTTTCTATCTATTGATTTAATTTTGTGTAGAAAAAAGTAACACATACTATGGTAAAATTTGCACAATTTTCTATTTAAGTAAAGGAGACTTAAAATAACCATCCTATTCTAGACACTCAGCTTTCTACTCCCTTTCTCAGAGGTAACCTTTATTACTATCTTCTTTTAGATCTTTCCAGAAATATTTTCTATAGATCTTTTCAGAACTGTAGTAGATTGTATCTATACATAATTATATCTCTCCCCCTTCTGACGTATACATACATATATCCTATCAATATACATGTATTAGAGATTGTTTAGTAGCCCATAGAAGTCATTTCCCTTTCTCCATAGCTGCCAGCACTCTGTTGTGTGAAAATGCCATAATTTATTTATACCTTTTCCTACTGATGGACATGTAAGTTGTTTTCAGCTTTTTGCTGTGTCAAATAGATCTCACTGAGCAGTCTTATACATATGTCTGTACATGTTTGCAAATTCCCAGGGACATAATTTTTTAGTCAAAGGTCATATATTTTAAAAAATTTTGACGGGTGTTGTTAAGTCATCTTCTGCCCCCAAATTTGGCAGATTCTAATCATCTTCAGGATGTGTAATGGTGTAGCTTAATTCTATCAAAACAGGAATTCTTCATTCTGTAATCAGCATGCTCATTTTTTAATAAGCTTTTAATACATTGTTCGGGTCCACTATCTATAAAGTACTTCATTAGAAACTTTTTGGGAAGACCCAAAGACATAATGTAGAGCTCAATACCCATGCCAAAGAGGAGGAAAGTGAGATGAAAACATGGAATATGAATCCAGGAGGGGTGATTATTGTCTGTAACTTCTGGGGAGCCATATTTGTGTTTCATTAGTGTATTGACTGGGTAGTGGTGCAATTAGTGAAGAAGGTGGATGGTTGTTAAGGAGTTGGAGTAGGCTTGGGCTGAGGTTTTGTGGTGCTTTCTGAATGGGAGACCAGGCAGGAAGTTGGCACGAACATGGCCTTGAGGATTGAAGCAGGAACTCAGCTATGTTGAACAGGAAGATAGGAGGAACATGGGTAAGAATTGAAGCAGCATTTTAGCTGAGACTGGGTTAGCCTGGGAACATCAGAAAACCCTACTCCTTAGTATTATACACAGAACCATAGCAGATTACATGGGGTCAGTTTGAACTTCCTCCGTGTTCACCTAATGTTCAGTTCCTTAAATCATATTCAGATTATGGGAACAATGCCTTCCTGGGAAGAATATCAGTTTTTTGCTTGTGAGTGAAAACAGTGCTTTCACTTTTGATTGATTTTGACATTTCCTTTGCTATTATTAAAGTTGGTATTTTAATTTTGGCTGTTTCTAAATCTGGACAGCAGAGGAAAGTTGGAAGACCCTTTAGCAAAGCTTTCGTAACCTTCTTCTGAGTGCAAGGTATGATCAAGTTGTGTATTCCATGGTCTTTTGAGGCCTGGCCGCCCGAGATCGCCTTACTCTTGTGTGATGCCGCATATTTTTTTTTTAGGAAGGATATGGTTTGGAAGCAGTTACTTGTCTTGGCATTATTTTTAGTCACCTAATAAAGGGCTCTCTGAATCATTAAATATTTAGAAGGTTGTTGAAGGCTGACCCCTGCACCTGGCTGACTCCTTCAAAAGTGGATCAGCTGGCATTTCTTCTTCCTGAACCCCCTTCCCTATCCACCCACTCCCCTGGAGAAGAAAAAGCTCTTTGTGCCCTTTAAAATGTCCATTAGAATCTTCTGGCTGTGGGTTATGGAAATATACAAAGTATTGACTCTTTTTCTTGTGAATCATCATTTTGATGTCCTAACTACCACCCAAATCATTATCAAAATAGATGGCATTATTGAAGAGGTGAACATGAAAAATAACTCTTTGTGTACAAGGCATATTGCCTGAACTTCCTGGGATAAAAGGAGCATTCCCCTTTCATCAGGGGGCTCAGTCTCCATCTTTAGGTTGAACTTTCTGCCCTTTAGGGCCGTATATTACCGTAAATAGCTACCAGCTGACAGACTGCGCTGTTGGCTGGGGTTAACTGGAAGGCTGGAAGGGAAGGAGTCTCTCTGGGATTACAGTGGAAGCAGACAATGGGTTGAAATCTCAGATCATGATTAGGGTCTTGAAGCTCTTTTACTTTTGAATCCTAAACCCTAAGTTAGCAGGGTTAAGAAAAAGGAGAGCATTGTGGACATTCTTTCACAAGAAATGAACTGGAGCTTGTGTTGAGTCAGAATGGGCTTATAACAGGTACATTTTTTCTGTCCACGCCTGAAGCTCTTCATTTACTAAGGACTGAGTCAGCCGCAGTGGGTGTACTGATTTATTTCTAATCACCTATTGACCTCCATATGCTTTGCTTTTGAGGATCCTCTGAGGTCTTTCTTTTCTTGTCTTTTTGTTTCTTGTGTTGGCCAACATAAAGAGAAACCTGTTAGGTTTTGCATAGAAAACGCCCTTTATCTTTATAGTTTGAAAAAGTTGAGCTTTGTGTTGAGCAGGAAGGATTTCTTCAGTTTCACTACAAGAGTAAGATATGATTTGTTTTCCAACAAAGTAGTTTAAAAAACGGCTCCTTTTCCCTACATATTACTGAGCCCTGAGGAATCTCTTATTGCTGTAATTAAATTACTAAATAAGTCGTCTTCTAGGAAAAAAATATAGTTTTTAAGTGTGAAATGTTTTTTCATTAGCCTGAACCTTTGAAAGTTCTTGCCAAAGCCCATAGAGACATAGGAATCTCTTCATTTTGACATTGGAATGTGGTTTTTATTAAGTAATTGTGATTTAGGTTTTATTGATTGCATGGCCAAAGTGCCCCTCCTGGAACTGTGTGATATGTTTGAGACGTAGTTTATTTAGCTAGAGATTCCTGGGTTATTCAGTGTTGATCCCTTTTGGGGACTGGTTTATTCTGTTGAGTTTATTCAACCTCTTGAGGATTAGTGAACAATTTATTCACACACTGAACTGACAAGATGTCAACTACTTCAAATGTCATCATCCAATTTATTAAATCTCTCTGGTGATATGATGCTTTCACTAGAGACCTCTTTTATTTTGGAATGATGATTATAGGATTACAGGAGATATTGTATCAAAATAGTGCTTGTTTAAAAAAAAGGATATGGAAATGTAAGGTACATTACCAAGATGGTACTTTTTAGACTGAATTTAAAATGAAAAAGTACTATTATTTATATATATCAAACACAAATTCTTACTAAAATGTGCTCATTATTAGAAAACAAAGTTACATTTACATATCTCACTTATAATGTGTCAGTTATCAAAGAATACATTACTTTTGAATAATACATCAAATTTACCTATTTAATTTTTAGTTTTTGGTACCAGGGATTGAACCCAGGGGTGTTCTAACTCTGACCTACAACCCCAGATCTTTTTATTTTTAATTTGAAACAGGTTCTCACCAAGTTGCTGAGGCTGGCTTCCAACCTGCGACCCTCCTGTCTCAGCCTCCCAATTATTGGGATTATAAGTGTGTGCCACTGTGCTGGGCTTTGTGTTTACCTCTTTTTTTTTTTTTTTTTTTTTTTGAGGTACTGGTGATGGAACCCAGGGGCATTTTACCTCTAAGCTATACCCCCAGCCCTATTTTTTATTCTTTATTTTGGAAACAGGGTCTCACTAAGTTGAGGAGAGCCTCACGAAACTCAGCCTCCCAAGTACTGTGATTACAAGTGTGTGCAACCACGCCCAGCTTGTGTTTAACATTTTAAAAATGACATTTTGAGAAGCTGGAGATGTAGTTCAGATATAGGTCATGTACTTAGCATGAATGAGGCCCTGGGTTCAATCCTCTGTACCAAATCAATCAATTACTCAATCAAAACTAATATTTTCAGTTGCTTTCCAGTGTTTGAGATTATAATTACTCTGTAATTAAAATTAGTCAAGAATTGGAAAGTACTTTTTTCATTTGAATGATTGATTTCTCCTTCTTTTGAATGATCCATTCTGAATGTGGAGCCACCCAGTTTTGTACCCTTTACTCCACTTTTTTCTACTAGAGAGGTTGTCATCATAGGTAGGTTTATCCATATCTTGTGGACATTTTACAAGTGTAATCAAGGGAGCTTTATTTAAGCGTTCTATCTTCTGTGATAGCACAGGGTGCCAGTCCATCTTGAGACTGGGTAGTTGATAAGAGCAGCAGGGACTTCTGGACATGCTACACTAGAGGAGGTGAGCCCGTAGACTTCTCTTCCCTCAGCCTGCCTAGGACACAGGTACTTAGAAGTTCCTTCTCTCTTGTCTTTTGCAAACGAAGAATCCCTCACCAAAAGGATGCTGTTTCTTTCCCCTCATCTCTATACTTTGTGTAAGAACACAAGATATTTTGGACTCTCCTAAGAATATATTGTCCTAGTCTTGGCATCAAAGCCCTTCAAACATAAGAGAAAGAAGATAGTGTTCTCTGTTGTTCGGTGGGGTTTTTATTTAATTCCCTCTCCTGATATGTGCACAGGGCATGGCGTGTTTGCACATGTCTCTGATCACATCATCCAGCACCCTGGGTGGTAGCTGGAAGTTTGCCCAGCTGAAAGAGATTGTGCTTTTTCTCTATCTCCTCTATTTATTTATTTATTTTGTGTGTGTGGTGGTGCTGATGGTCAGGTGCTAGTGGCTTCTTTTGTCTTGCATTTATGTAAAAAGTTTATTTGCCACTGCTGAAAGATCTCAGCTTGTGGCCGAGACCCCTGACACAGCAGGCTCAGTGGCTTGGTTAGTTTCTGTATGACTTTGTTCCCCTACTTTCTTAGTGGTTGGTCTTCAGGCTGATGTCAGTCCTGTTTTGATCTAAATTGTAGACTATTTTTTACTAGGAGTTTCTGAATAACCATTAGATGAACCCATTTGTTTTTGAAATCAATAGTGTTTGTATAGACATCTGAATTTGGTACACTGAGGTGAGACACATTCTGTTAGAAATCCCACAAAGTCTTTTTGCCCCTGGGGACATGTAGGTTTTTATGAATAAATAGTGAAAATATTTTAAAGGCTTGTTAAATGTTGTATAAATGGACATATGTAAAACACATGCTATTTCAATACTGATGTGAGAATAAGTTGGGAATGAGATGGAAAGGAAAGTGGCTTGCAAATCTAAACATAATAACCACTTTGTCTAGGTTTTTGTTCTTTTCTGCTGTTAAATGGAATCTCTTTATATGGTGCTAATGATTTTGATATTTAACCAATTTAAACAGCCTTTTAGGAGACGCATATTCTTATTTAAGGGTTATTTTTTCCCGTTTGCTCAGTGCCCTGATGTAAAAAGTAAACTCAGTTATATTAAGATTCACATCATTCCATGTGTGATGTGTCACTGTTAAAAGCACTGTATGTTTACGATGAAATGCGCACAGCTATACAAATAGGTTTCACATGGACATTCTGGTCATACTTAGCTTTTATTGGTATACTAAATAGCTATGTAATGCAAAAGAGCAAAATCACATTTTGTCTTAGGTTAGTGCCCCGAATCTCAATACAAAGAAGCTTTAACTTGGACTGAACTTTTTCCTCTAAAGTGATCGCACTTAACACTTTGTGGAAGACAGTGTTTCTCTGAGTGCCAGTGACAGGGTAATAGCAAAATGCAAGGTACAGTCAATATAAGCAGTTGAGTCATTTGACTTGTTAAATTTTAAGTCAGAAACAAACAAGTCAATTCCCCATATGAAAACTGTCTGGATGACTTTCAGTGTTATTGCTGAGATCAAAGAACTTTCTTTTAAAAGTATTTTCCCCCATCATTTTACTTAAAACCTTAAAAAAAAGAGAGAAATAATAAAATCAATCACACCTATTTTCTTTTGTGACTTGTATTGAACATCCCTCCCTTTTCTTTTCATGGGTGGGCTCCCAGTGGGAGTATGGGTCCTGTGATCATTCAGGATTGAGACAATGTAAGAGATACTGTGCTGAAGTTTGGGGCAGGGAGGCCTCCAGGAAGTGGGAGTGAGCTTCACTTCAAACCGTGGGAGGGGTGGTGGCAAGGGAGGATGCTGATTAAAATAATAAACAACCACTGGAAAGAGAGGTGGATTACCACCGGGCTGTCAGATCAGCCAGGGAAGTCCTGGGACCTGACAGAGGCTGCTCTCTGCTGCAGACCCTGCAGAGGGGACCATCAGATTTGCTGCTGCCTGACGGAACTTTTCTCAGGACACTTAACTTTTTAAGCAACTCTTTTTGCAGCTGCATTGACAGCATCCCGTAGCCCAGGCAGACCTGGGGAAACAGACTGAAACTAGCTTGGTGGTTACCATAGCAACCCAGGCTGCTGGTGTCTGGGAGAGTAGGAACCAGTGGCCTCTTGTCCCGAGTTTTGGTGTTGTTTCTTCAGCTAAGAGTACACTCCTCCTTGTTGGAACTCTACATAAGTCATGCTCTTTGAAAACTGGCTCTTTACCCAGGATTTTTTTTTTTTTTTCTTTTTCCTTCTGAAACCACTCTGAATGGAGGAAGTTGGTAATGCTTGGCTCTTTTTTTTTTTTTTTTTTTTTTTCTTTTTCTTCTCGCATGCAAGTTTCCAGGGCATAACTTCTCTTTTGCTGTGTGTAATTGAGACCAAACTTTAAGCTGGGAGCCAGGAGAGAACAGTCGTGGCCTCCAGGTCATTAGCAAGGTGAGCAGAAAAGGGGTCCTGGGCTTTCCAGAGAAAAAGGAGACCATGCCAGTCTCGTGGAACGCAGCTACCAGAAAATACAGAAGCAGGTCTCCTCCCGGCAAGCTCCGAAGTCCATGAAAAGACGGACCCACGGTGGGGTGGCTAAAATGTCCCAGCACAAGCTGCTGCTGCTGCTGATGGACCGTAGCTCAAGGGCAAGGCTTGTAAAGGATTTTCCAAAGGATTTTAACGTATAGCCAGAAAAGACACGGTTTTAGACATTGAATGCTGTTGTTTGAAGGAAGTTTGCCAGGAAGATGTAGGTTTCAAGGGCAACTGGACGATGATTGGTCTGAACTTCAGCTTACGGGAATTGCTGACAAAATTTGAAAAGGTATGCATAAAGCAAACTTCATGAATGTTCTCTTCTTCCTTTCCTTGTCCTTTTAAAATTATTATTATTATTATTATTATTATTATTATTATTATTATTATTACATATTTTAAGAGCAGGTACTCCATTGCCTCATTAGTTATTTAGTATAACTTATAAAACATACTCAATTTTGATATCCTCTTTGAAATTGTTTTTCAAAGAAAGCAGTTCTTTCTTTTGGTCAGGGGGGTTTCTCCCGGATGACTGTCAGTTTTCGGATTCCACATCAGAAGAGATCTTTTGTACTTCAGTCGGCTGGTAATTTAACTGACACTTCCTTGAGAAGGGAGAAAACAAGACAATAACCAAAACCCAGCAACAAACACCAGGCTTTGGTGCCAAATGTGACTTCATCAGGCACGGGTTTTGTTTTCCATACCCCTCAGGTTTGTTTCTCTCTCCTGTGGCTGCCTGCACAGCCTGCCCTGTGCAGCCCTGTCAGAGGATCCTGTTGCTTCTCAGTGACCATCGGATTTCAGGCTTTTGCTTTTCCTCAGAGTGTGTCTGCTTTAATGATGAAGTGTTTGGACGCACTGTAGAGCCTGAGAGCCTGGATTAGTCATTTTTTGTACTTAGTGCTTTTTTTCCATAGGAAGGCTCTTGGCATACCCCAGGGTCGAGCCTAGTCTGCCAAACGTTGCCTTACGTTTATAGTTAAACAAAACAGAAAACCTCAGCGTGCCTCTGATGGGCTCCTGCCCTCCTTAGCCTTTGGATGCCAAGCACCAGTCTTCTTCCAATTTCTGCTCTTTAAAGAAAAAAAATAAAAATAAAATAAAATAGAACAAAAAGAGGTGGAGTCCTCTCTCCCTCTGTGCACAAATCAATTATTTATCAGTGGTTAACGATGTGCTCTGTGGTTTCCACCATGAATACTCCATAGTTCGATGCAAGTACAAATATAAGGGAGACTGAACTGAGTCATTAAGAGAATAATGGGCTTTTTCTTACAAACCAAAACTGCCAGAGGGGAGAAAAAAAAAAAAAAAGATGTAAAACCATGCCATTTGAAAAGTTTGAAAGCTTTTCCAAAACAATCGCAGTCAGCACTTGCCTCCTGATGATAGGCGCCCTGGAGTGGGAGGAGTGTACAGAAAAAATAATTTAGCTCCTCCTTGGGAACGCCCCTCCCCAGACCACACTGCTCCCCCATCTCTCTCATGTCCCAGCTGGGACATGAGAATAGTGAGGGTTGTGCTTATAACATGGGGTGGACACTGACCTCTGGCTTTAATACATTGCTAAGCATGTAAATTCCTGAGAGTAAAAGATGTTCCAAGTCACTTGCTTACTGTTCAGAAGGGGCAGGCCAGGGAAAGAATATCTTTCTTATGGCAGCTGGGAACAGCAGGTGATAAACTTAAAGACCATAAAGAGGTCTTGTTAGCCGGGTTTGTGCAGATTTGTCTGTTGCTTCCTAAAAAGATATAGGGCACATGCCACATGAATAATTCATTACTTAGACCCCCTGAGAGGCAGTAATTGTGGGCAGCCACAGGACTTTTGTACTGTAATTGCTGCTATTAGTCCCAAGGCTTAGGTCAGCTACCAGAGGTGAGACGCCTAGCTGAGTCATAGGGCCATTTTATTGATAGAGAGGTAGAAGTTCTGGTCATATTAGTGAGTTTCCTCTTTAACTCTCAAAACTTACTATCTGAATATTTCTTATGCTTAATGTAGTCAAAGAAGTCCTCTGCTTATGTTTGCTTTAAATTTAAAAATTTTTTTTAGAGACAAAGGGCAAATTTAAAGTAGCCATCCTGCTGCAATTCACAGTCTGAAGTTTTTTATATGTATTTATTTTTATGGTAAGCACGACAAAAATCTAAGTGAAAGCTAATCTCTTTGCCATATTTCAGTGGTAGGAAATGGTCAAATATGAATGTACTTTCCCCCCAAGTTAAATTAAAAAAATTCCTTTGTGTATTTTCACAAGAGCTGTCTCATATGTTGAGTTTATGTTACCTTGATTCATTGCCCAGGAAAATGGAATTATGGAACGGTATCGCTGCCTCACACCTCTAAATTCAACTACCTACCTTCCCCCACTCTGAAAGCAATGTCACCATTTCTAGAGAAAGACCAACGCTTGCTGTGGTAATGCAAAGGCCACCAGAAAAGTTCAAACACTGGTAGCTGTTTTTCCATATGCAAAGATTGAATCCCCTTGCTCTCTATCCCCTTACTCCTGTCTTTTCATCAGCATTAGTGATCTGATTCTGGACACTAACCTTAGTGATTTAGTATTTTTTATATAAGCAGTTATAGTTGTTCAATCTGATGTACAGATTATCACCAATAACAGGGAATTTTGCTATGCTGAAGCCATTTCAGCATTAAGAAAATTAGGGTTTATATTAGGATACTGGAACCAAGTCTTGATATGTTCGGTAGTTGAGACCCACAGCTGAGGGGTAGACCTTCCAGTGATGGCTAACACGATGATAGATCCCATAATTAAAGTTTCCAAATAACAGTGGACCTTCTATATAACTTCAAGACAGGAATTTGTGGAGGAAAATTGGAAGGGATATTTTAGTTGAACTTCAGAGAAATCCAATGGTATTGTGATTTGGTGATTTTCATTCATAAATGAATATTTGACACATGATCAGGTGTCTAAGTCTCAAGATGTCCAATGCCAGGATCGTGGTTTTCTAACATGGGCAGAATGGGCAAATTGCACTTGGTACTGCTTTCTAATCTCCTAGAAAGGCAATGCAGAGAGTCCTTGGGGATGTGGGAGACAGGAAGCATCCTGTCCCCAGTAGCTCCTTAAGGATCAGAAAACATTAACTGGAGGAAACCATCCCAGAGTGGTACCTATGAGGAGGCGCTCTTACCTGGAGAAGATGACTTTGTGTTAAGATTGACTCTCAGCAAGCAGGTCCAAATGCTCTAACCATTTGTGACCATCGGGAGAGTACAAACTCACAGTTGCTTGCAGACAGAAAGCTGGTCCACCAGGGCACCTCACTGAGACCCAGTCCATGAATTAGTTTTATAACTACTCTGACTGTAATTAATTAATTTTCTTCTTGAAACTACTTTATAAAGGAGGTATCCCATGGCTTTAGTGACTGTTAACATGCTGCCAAACCGGAGCCATATGCATTGTGTCTGTTCCTTTTGCTTAGTAGTCAGAGAGGATTGAGTAATGGACAGTTTTAGCTCAGTGACATTTTGAGTGGCTCTCACCTTTATTAATTTATGCACCCCTACTACTAAATGATTAATGATAATTTTAGCTCTCTATAGATCTTGTTTTTATTTTTTCATTGAGAGATAATAATTGCACATCTTTATGGTGTAAGTGTGATGTTTTGGTACATTTACACATGGTGTAATGATTGACTAGGGATATTCAGATTATCCATCATTTCAAGCATTTATCATTTCTTAGTGATGAGAACACTCAAAATCCTCTTTTCTAGTCATTTCTTTAATTTTGGTACTGGAGATTGAACAGAAGGGCATTCTAAGCCGGGCGTGGTGGCGCACGCTTGTAATCCCAGCATTCGGGAGGCTGAGACCAGAGGATCCGGATTCGTGGCCAGCCTCAGCTACCTAGTGAGGCACTCTGCAACTTAGTGAGACTCGGTTTCAAAATAAAGAATAAAAAGTAGGGCTGGTGTTATAGCTTGGAGGTAGAATGCCCCTGAGTTCAATCCCCAGTACCGCAAAAAAAAAAAAAAAAAAAAAAAAAAAAAAAAAAAGGGGCATTCTACTGCCAGGCTATACTTTCAGCCGTGTTTATTTTTTATTTTGAAACAAGGTCTTTCTTGCAAAGTTGCTAAAGCTGGCCTTAAACCTGTAATCCTTCTGTTTCGGTCCCCTAAGGACTGGGATTTTAGGTTGTACACCACACACCTGGTGTTTCCCACCTATTTTTAATTATATAATACAATATTATTGGGTATAAACTATCATGGGAGAAGAGATAGCTTCGGAAAAGGGTCCCAGGAGTTCCCCAAGAGAGGGTGGGACCCAACTCAGGACTAATGGGGTTTTTGACATATGTGATGGAAAATAATTTCAGCATGTGTCAATGTGTCAGCAGAGGTACAGATTTATTTAGGAAAACAAGGAATGCACATTCAATGGAGAATACAGGCCATCTTAAGAGACAGATGTTTAGGATAAAACAAGAAATACACATTGAAGGAATAAGGTGAGCCATCTCCATAATGAGGACATGTTGGTGGCGTTCCTGGCTCTTCTTCTAAAGGAAGCTTGGTGAAGGGTTGACATGGGAAGGTATGCGATCTGGTGATCTCAAGATTGTTTATGGTGGTCTGGTCCCTTTCAGGATCCTTGGGCTGATCATAGTCTTCATTATCTGATCAATAGATCACCTGGAAATTACAGATATCTCAAGATATCATGTCTCTCTTGCAAATTATTTATTGGGAGGGTTAATTAACACTGCACAAGGTAATTATCATAAGTGAATGAATTTCTAGTAATTTCAAGATTGTAAGTGCAGATTTGCAGATTTCTCAGAAATTTGGGACCATCCAACCTGGGAGAGGGAATTGGCTTGGGGAGCGAAGGTGTGAGGAACTTCAGAATATGGTTTTCAGTTTAAGATTATGTTTCCCTTACTCTTCCTTTATGTCTTCTTTCTACTTATTTATTTTATTTTTTTCTACCTCGAAACCACCTCTAAAAGTTTTTCTGGCATATGGCTGTGTAGTATCATTCTCTTGAATCTTTGGGAGAAAATGCTTTTCATAGTGACAACAGGGACAAAAGCCATTCAGTACTGAATGTATTTCTGGAATTTAACTTTTATAGGAGGACTCTTTTTTTTCAATCACAGTCTGAGGCTGTATTTTATTGTTCAACTTGAATATCTAATTTTAAAGGAGATGTGTCCTGGATGAGACACAGCAAACTTTGCATTTCTAGGGCTATTCATATATTCAGTACTTAATAAGTACGTCTCAAGTGCCTTCAGGTGCTGGTCTGAGTGTGATGACGGAGTGGACAGCAAGGGAGATCCTCCTCATTGAGCCTACAACCTACTAGGAGGATCCAGACCTTAAGCAAGGATTTTTTTTTTTTTTTTTTTTGTGGTACTGGGGGTTGAAGACAGAGGCATTCTACCTCTGAGCTACACCCTCAGCCCTATTTTATTCTTATTTTGAAACAGGTCCTCACTAAGTAGCTGAGACTGGCCAACTAACCTGTGTCAGCCTCCCAAGTACTGGGATTACAAGTGTGAGCCACCACACCCCACTAAGCAAGGAAATTTTAAACGACAAGTGTAATTCAGCAAAGAAGAGGATGCTATGAGAGTAATGGTAGTCTTTCCAATATGAATGTTTGTGAAATCTCTTCTGGAGAAATTACATATAAACTGAGATTTTAAAACTCAGTTTAAAATGAAGGAAGGGAGTGAGATTGTATGCTGGTGTGTGCACTTGTGAGGGGTAAGGGCAGATGTGTCAGTGGAAGAGATAGGAAACTTTCTGGGCAGTAGGAATTGGTTTGACATGGGTCAGGAGTTAAGGAGTTGTGTTCTCCAGGATTGTAGTTTAAAAAAATTTAAATATAATAATTTATGACCAGGTTATCCAACCTGTTTAAGTTTGAATACATTTATCTGATTGGAGGAAATAGGGTGAATCAGGAAACATTTTTAAAGTGATTTTAAGGAACTTTTGTTCATGTACAGATCAAATCTGCTGATGTGTGGTACACCCTGCAAAGAAAACCACCATATTTTAAGTCACTATGATTTTAGTGTGTTCTAGAAACAATTAGCAAAGAGTTTTGAGAATTTGCAATGTTTTTTTGGGGGTGGTGGTGAAGGATATTTCTATTTACAGAAGTGTTTACTATGTGGAAATTTAAAATGTAGTTTGTTTGATTCTTTATTTTGGCTAACTGGTTTACTCAAGCCATCTCTTTATGTGCATGAGTCTGTGTATTGCTGATTATTGAACCCAGGGCCTCACACATGCTAGACAAGTGCTTTTCTACTTTCTATATCACCAGACCCAAATTATCTTGGAAGTCCTGTATGTTGTGAGTTTGTTCTACTTATAATTAGACTCTTTCTACTCTATTGTCTTACATATGTCTATTATCACAGATAATGGGAAAATAACATATTGGCATTGATTTCTCAATTTATAAAGGCTACTATAGACCTGATTGCCAACTTGTGATTCTGATGTTGGTCAAAATATGATTCAATTAGAGTGATTGAAATCTGTGAGATTAGTTGTTGGAAGAAAATGCAGTATGTAGAATAATTAATTGAATAATTGATTGAAATCACTAAAGTACTTGAAATAACTAATTGAATAATTAATTGCAATTACTCATCTGTCTGAAGAACTGTCTCAAAACAGATATGATGTAACAACCTTTGTTGATGGTGTTATTTGGTTGTTGTATTATTATTTATCTTAGGGTTTCTGTTGTTAACAATTATGATTTCTCATTTTCAAAACTTAAAGTGACAGTTCTACAGAGCTCTTGATAATCCTAAACTCTCTAGGAGCTCCAGTTTGATTTTTGAAAGGCAGGGTGGACTTAGTGCCCCTAATGGTTAACACTGTTTATTTAGCCAGAGGTGTGGGACAGGGTAGGGAAGTTGTTGCTAACCTCACTTCTTCACCTTCAGGAATAGGTCAGAACTCCTTCAGAGAAAACACTTCTGTGGCCATGTAGGGTTAGGTAAATATGTCTTGCAAAAATAAACCAAGATTGTGTCAAACGGGATCCCAGGATGCATCTCTTTTAACACCAGTGTAGTTGTTGAAAACTTCCTCTTGGTACTCTTCCAAATCTCTGTTTTCTGTCAGAGAGGTCAAACGGTTCTGTTTGACATAGTCTGGAGAAACATTTTCACTTACATATAACTATACTAGTACTTGATCATAGAACATTATAAACAAAATATATGTGATAGCCATTATACAGTGTTCACAGTTATGTCTCAGTGGATTATATCATTGAAGAAATGTCTGGTTAATGAAAAATTGGTATTGGAATCAATTATTAAACATGTAAAAAGTAAATAAATAATGTTTTCTTTTATTTGTGGAGTTTATTTTTAGCTGGGTGGGGGGGGGGTTGATGTTTGCAGAAAGACTAATTTTTGATCCCTGAACCTCTGTTAGCTTTCGTAGCTGTCTTTTGGAAAGGTGTTCTCAAACTTTGCATCTCACACCACTGATGGTGTTTTAGTTACAGAAAAAAATATGTAGTACTCTTTATCTAACTCTTGGCTGTTCTTAACCTTCTACATTATTCATACAGTTCTTAAAGTCCCTTTTCAAGTGGATTTTTAAGACATTTCTCCTGCCCTGTTTTCAAATGTTTCTACCATCCAACTCTTTGAGTGGCTTGCTCTGGCCCCTTGTGCACATGACAGAACTTAGTTTAAATGCTTGAAAGAGCATGCTTTGTGCTTCCGGATGGATTGCATTCCCATGCTAATGGTCAGTCACCACTTGGTGCTACTTTACCTTTGGAAGAGCTCACAGGTGTCAGAGGTAAGCCTTAGTAGGGCCACATCTCCCAGTCTGCAGCAAGAGTAAACCTTTTCATATGGAACTTGATTTCATCATTTGTTGCTACATCAGGGTCATGATCTCACAGCCTCCCATGCTGGCGTCTTGATTTTAAGAGCACTGCGTCACTGCAATGTGATCTGCCGGGGAGCATGATTCATTAACTGCATTTAAGGGTAAATTTCCAGTGAAAACTTAAACAGGACTTTGCAGTATAGGTTTCTAAATGATTTGGGGTTCCCCATACTAAATTTACTTCAGTGAAGAAATTGAGCAAAATGATTACTACATTTCTGTCCAGTTCTTTGTCTGCTTTTTCTGGCACTTACAGTGGCCAATTTGCCAGTCGCTCAGGAAGAACTTATTCATACGCTCATTCATGCATTTGTACACTATCTATTATCTACCTATTCTATTTTACATTAGATTCATTTTATGTAACAGAGACTGAGAAGGACGCAGAAGAAATAATAAGATAATGTTCTGTCTTTAGGAGCACTTCGTATATTTGGCAATATAAATGTGCCACCAAATGTTAAATGAAACAAAGTAATGTATGCTGATTTCCTTTCCTTTGATCATTTTCTGGTTGTTGATTTTCTTCCTAACTGTTGATGGTATTCATGTGTGGAAGAGTTTTCCACATATTGAAAGTTACATTCCAATATGAACATGATCACTAGTAATACTCTTAAAAAAAAAGTTTTATAGAAGTACTAGTTATCATCCAGCTGTGCAGTCTTGCTGTTTTATTCCATCCATCATCATTGCAGGGTTGGAAAATGCATCACCTGATCTGATGTAAGGGGGCAAATTGGCTTCATGCTCTTGGTATCCAAGCTTCCTGATGCTAGACAATGGTCTTCTAAACCTCAACAGGCTAGTGATGCATGTACTTTTGTCTTTCTGCTTACTCTTGAATCTGAAAACAAGCAAATAGGTTAGACTATGCCAGGATGTTGTGCTTGGAAATTGCCTTGTGATTTTAAATGTGGCTCACTGATCTTGGTGTTTAGGAACTTACATGGGAAATTTGAAGTTAGATTCTCCTTGGCAATGGAGAATGAAAAAAGACCTTGCTGTTGTGTCATTTTCTTAAGAAAGAGTATCATAAAAATATACAGCAGAGCAAATGTTGGCTTCTAACCTCTTAATATATCTTGAGATGTCTTAAAATGAACTTTAGGACACAAAAATGGGATGGTTCCATCCTTGGAACCATATTGTCCAAGAGATTATACCAAATAACTTTTTCTTTTCATTTCTTGTGGTGCTGGGGATTGAACCAGGGCTTTGTTCATCCTAGGCAAGTGCTCTACCACTGACATATGTCCCCAAGTCCCTAAAGAACTTGTCAACAGAACTTTCCTTTGCCTTGTCTTCCCTTCCTTCCCTCCCTCCTTCACTGAGAATTTCTGTTTGAGCTACCCCAAACTAAGATAATGGTGAGATTACTATTTCCCCTGTATAGTATTGCCCAACCTGAAAACCTTAAATCAGTATCCCTATCTTTTACCTAGCTGCCATCTTTAAGTGTGTTTTATTTTGTGCTGGAATACAGCTGCCAGTGGCATGCAAAAGATTCAGTACTCCTAGTTTTTGCCCAAGGAATAGGCCTAATTCTGGGTGTAATGACAGCACTTTGCCAGTGGATCTGATTTGACTTTTGTCTTTAGGGTCAAGTAACCAAGAGGTCAGTGGGCTTGCAGATTTGGAGCATAAATCTTATAGGAGGCATCCAGCAGTCTTTGTGTTCAGCTCATCCACTCTCCAAATCTGACCCTATTAGTTTCAAGTTAGACCTTCAAGATCCTACCAGAAAGGGCAGTGTGATCTTCCTAATATACTGATTGGAATAGTGAGGTGCCCTGGTTAGTGTAGGTCTGTGAGTGGTTGAAAAACAGTTTAGATGTAGTTCCCTAAGTCTTGTCTCTTGATAAAATGCACATATGTTTGTCAGAAATTAGTCTGTTTAGCCAGGCGTGGTGGTGGATGCCTACAGTCCCAATAATTAGGAGGCTGAGGCAGGACAATCACAGGGTTGAGGACAGCCTCAGCAAGTAGTGAGACTCTCATCAACCTAGCGAGACCTTGTCCAAAATAAAAATAAAAATAGGGCTGGGGGTGTAACTTGGAGACAGAATGCCTGTGGATTTGGTTCAAGGTTCAGTCTCTAGTAACAAGCACACACACACACACACACACACACACACACACACACACACACACACAAGAAATGTGTGTGTGTTTACTTATATATTTTTGTGGTACTGAGGATTGAACCCAGGATGTTCTACTATGGAGTTTGAAACAGGGTCTCACTAAGTTGTCATGCTCTGGTTTCAAACCTGTGATTCTCCTGTCTCAGCCTCCCAAGTGTTGGGATTACAGGTGTGTGCCACTGAACCTGGCCAAGAAGTGAGTTTTAAATGAATAAAATCATTCTGAATTGGGGAAACTTAAGAAGAGTGTGCTTAGTCAGCTTGGTCTGCTGTAATAAAATGCCATATACCTGGTGGCCTATAAACAATTAAACTGTATTTCTCAGTGTTGGAGACTGGGAAGTTTAAGATGAAAGTACTGGAAGGTCTGGTGTCTGGGGAGGCCCATTTTCTGGGTCAGGGAGGATGCCTTCTAGCCATGTCCTCACATGGCTGAAGAGCAAAGCAGCTCACTCGACCTCTTTTAAAAGGGCACCTACCCTATTCATGAAGGCTCTGCCTCATGACATAATCAAAAGACCCCACCTCCTTATACCATCACATTTGGAGTTCGAAATTCAGCATATACATGCTGAGGTGCGGGACAAACATATTCAGACTATAGCAGAGGCTTAAAAGCTTCAGGTGTGAATAACAATGAAACCATGGTATTTAGGACTTTACTCTCTTTTTGTTAATTTGGATTGTTGCTTTAATACACATTATTAGTTACCTTTATGGCCCCTCTGGTTTCTGGTTTTCTCTTTTTGTAAATAGTTGACAGAGTTGATCAAAACTAGGCTGCTTCCATTTATTATGTAAATTAACTACCTAATATATAGATGTACATATATATACATATATATGACATGTATGTATGTATATATAAAATCCCAATTGTAATCCCAATACATAAATATATATATACATATTTTTTTGTATTGACAGTCTTGATTGATTAAGATTGATCAGTCCCTCTGCACTTAAATATTTAAATCTCTATCATTTATCTGATTTTCAAAAGAAATCCTCTTTTTTTAATAAAAATTCTTTGGAACTCAGAGAAATATAAAGAAGAAAACAAAATATCTGTAATCCTTATACTGTTTTTTTTTGGTCATTTTTTCAGCCTTTTAAAATATAATTGTGTTTGGCTATATGCAAATATATATGATAACTTAAACATCTACTTTAGGAAATTAAGTTCTAATAATACATAATTTTGTATCTGTCTTTCAAATTAATGTTATATTTTTTATTTTAAAACAATCTGTATGCTAAATATGTTTTTTCACTACTTTTCATAGGATAGGTAATTTTTACAATAGTTGTACAGCTTTTGCTGTATCTTGCCAAGTGCTTCCTTAAAGTCTGGACCAAATTTTATTACTTAAAATAATCCTTATTTTATTCACCCTCTACCCAAATTTATTTGTGAAAGTAAACAAATTTTCTTCTATTTAACAAGAGAAAATATTATTTTACTTGTTTTTCTTTTTTAGTGAAGGTAAACATATCCAAATATGAAAAAGTTCTTTAGTATTTTAGAAAATGTTTTATAAGATTGAAAGGGCAAATGTTAGTAAGTTTGTCAAAATGTGAAAACATTGAAAATGAAAAATATATAACATCTTCATGACCTATATAAAAACTTTATATTTTCAGGAAAAAAAATTTTTCCACATATAAAGGGGAGAAAGGATCTGTTTTAATATTAACCACAATTCAATGATTTAGCAATAACAGTTGTATAATCTTAAATAATAACATCTAACTGGCAGATGCATGATGGTTAGATCATAATACATTCTGTTTTTAAGAAGTCCAAAGTCAACGTATTGAAGATTTAAAGACTATTATGTTCAGTGTGAAAACACTTGCATTTATTGATCATTTTAGGTAAAACGAGCTATTTTTGCTTGACATCAGCTCATCTGCAAACCTAAAAATAAAAAGCTGTATACAAAGATCCCTAGTAATTTTGATTCTAATGCCTACATTCACATCATCTCTGCTTTTTTCTCTCTAGGACATCCAGGCGGAAATTGATGCCCACAATGACATATTTAAAAGCATCGATGGAAACAGGCAGAAGATGGTAAAAGCTCTGGGGAATTCTGAGGAGGCCACTATGCTTCAGCATCGACTGGATGACATGAACCAAAGATGGAATGACTTGAAAGCAAAATCTGCTAGCATCAGGTCAGAATAATCAAAATAAAAATAACAAGGGGGCGGATTTTGTATATTGGGAAGAGAAGGTGCAGACTACCCCCAGGGCTACTCTCTCAGAAAAAGTTTTAAGATTGAAATGCAAAACCTGTTTTATTGGTTACAGTTTCAGCCCCATTTGTGTCCAGTGTTCCTGCATGTTCACAAATGTTTATATCGTATTTTTTAAACCTCATCATACTCATAACAGTAATGCTATCAAGACCTGCTAATTACAGAATGCTTCCATTTATCAAGTACTACGTGAGGATCTTTACAAACATTACTTTGTTTAGTACAGACATGTGCCACATAGCAAGGTTTCCATCAACCACCAACTCTATAGGTGATGGGTGTTCCCATCAAATTGCCCAGTGCTGTTGTAGCCACTTTGGTTCTTTTATGTCCACTCTATAATGTTCGCACAGGGACAAAATTGCCTAGTGACATGTTTCCCAGAATATGTCCCTGGCCTTAAGTGATGTATGACTGTACTTGAAAAATCCTAGTTAAGTAGATGGCAAAAATCCTTTTTTTAATGTGAGTTAACAGATTTAATGAATATAAGGAGCTGGCCAAGTTTTTGAGCTAACAAGTTGTAAGCCAGGATTTGAATCTGAATCTTTTTGACTCTTGGCGTTAAACATGTTTTGCTTCATCAGATCATTTCTAAGTCTAACTTAAAGATGTATTTATAGATATTAAATGTCTCTTATAGACACTAAAATGGAAAACTGATGATTCATGTCTGTGTTTGGAGAGAGGGAAATTAAATAAGTATGAACCTTGGGACAAGAATTCTGACTAGGAAGAGACCTTGAAAAATTACTCAGAATGATTGGTGTTATTAGAGGGTTAAGAATACTTCAAAATCAGCTGGGAGTGGTGGTGCATGTCTATAATCCAAGTACTTGGGAGGCTGCAACAGGAAGATCATAGGTTTGAGGAGAGCTTCAGCAATTTAGCAAGACTCTAAGCAACTTTGTGAGACCCTGTTTCAAAACAAAAAATAACAAAGGGCTGGAGGTAAGGCTGGGAGGTAGAATGCCCCTGGGTTCAATCCCCAATTTCATACACACCCCAAAAAAGAATATTTTAAGATCTTATTTAATATTAAGATGGTAGACAGTTCTTAATTTGGTACAAGTTTAGGAGATACTGGTTGAAGAACATGTTATTGAACAAAAATTCTAAAGTTGGTAGGAAGTCCTTAATCAGTTTCTTTTTTTATATCATGTGTTGAAAAAAATGTGCAACCTTAAAACCAAATGATCTGGAACTTGACTTTTTGACTTGACTAATTATTTTCTGATTTTGAGCAAATTAGCCCCTGTGAACCTTACAAAATCAGAATATAAATATTCAGCCCACAAAATTGTTGTGAAGATTGAATGGGAAATTTAGATAGTTCCTTAATCTTTGTAGAACCTTTTCAATATAGTACCTAGTTTATTTCTTCATATGTAAGGTTGGCTTGGTGAATCTGCTTCAGCTGGTTTGGGGATTTTATACAATGATTTCACAGAGACCAGAAATCTTCAAAGATTATTTATAGTGAATGACTTTCTTAAAAATTTCTTACAAGATGCCCTGAAAGGCTTTTGTTCTTCTGGGGCTCATAGAGGGGAATTTGAAGTTCCTCTTATATTTCAAGAAGAGGGTAATGTAGCATGATATGGATTCATCTAAAGATCCTATTAGAAATTATGTCACAGCATCAGCCAGATACTCTTTCTTTCTTTCTTTCTTTTTTTTTTCCCAAGAGGAAAGGTAGTATCGTACACCACAACTGTACTTAATTAAGGCTTGAATTTTCAAATGACTAGGTCCCATTGGGTTGCGACTTTCTGTTCTTCATAAATATACATAAATAAAAATATTGAGATGTTATAGTGAAAAGCATTCACTGAGGATCTTCCTAAACCAGCATTGAGACTGATGATAAAAGCCATAGGGCTGCCTCTGGTCACGACTGCACAAACACTGGGATTTTTGAGATATTAGAGAATGAGTTCTTGAGTTAGAAGAGCTTAATGAAGGTCTGCATCATAGATGGATTATTTCAAGTGGAAAGCTAGGAACAGCAAAATCTTGAGAGCTATTGCCTAAGCCTCTCAAGTCACGTTTCCAACCTCGAAAGAAAGAACTCATAAACTGCAGTTTGAATATTATTTTATGAATAAATGAGTGTTATTTTTAGATGAGCACATATGCTTTGTGTCAGTGAACTTCTGCGTCAAAATAGACCAGACATTCTAGTAAAATGTGATAATGGATCAGATAGCATTTAGCCTGATAATGCACCGCAGGAGATTCAGGCACATATTCAAGCATTCAATACAAATTCCCTTATTTTTAAAGCATTGCTTATTATGAGATAAAAGATATAGTCCCTGCCCCTCAGGGTTCACAGATCTGTTCAAGTTAAGGGATATTCAGAGGGGAGAGTGGTTACTTTCATTTCAGAGGATAATTGAAGCCTTCCTAAAAGAGGTGATTCCTCAGCTGAGCCTTAGAAGGTGTAGAGTCAATCACTATCCAGATGGCCTGGGTGAGGACTGGTGAAAGGCATCAAGCAGGAGGCTCCAAATAACAGTGTTTTCATAAAAGTTAAGAAATTCAGTCTGGCTGAGCATCGAATTTGCTGATGATGGGGAATAGACTGTGGATAGAAAAAAAGGTAGGGAGAGAGAGGTAAGAGAGAAATCATGGAACCCCAGCATGCACTCTGCTCTGTTCTACTGGTGATGGAATTGGGAATCACTTAGGCAATATGATTTGGTTTGAACTTTGGAAAGATCCCTTTCATGCATCTATTGATTGTGCATTGCAGGAGCTGAGTTCTGAAGACAGGGGCACCTGCCAAGAGACCCTTTTAGCATTTAAGAAAGGGAGGAGAGCATGGGTAGACTTTAGTTTGTGTTGTTGAGTACTGGCTAGATGTCTGCCAGCCAATTGGCAGTATCTAATGATTATCGCTTTTGAATATCATTATTTATGGATATCTGATTTTCAAAAGAGAGCTGTAGGTAAAATAGGCAGATGGGATGGAGGGCTGGGGAGTCCAGACAGAGGTGGCAGGTAACTGCTATGTGTTAACTGTTCAAAAAGTTTACATTAGAAAAGGGCAAAGCAAGGAAGCTCAAGTAGCCCTAATACGTAAGGAGTGAGTGAAGGAAAACTAAGCCCACAGAAGAAGCCAAGAAAGGCTGTCCTTGAAGAGGGATGACCAGGAGAGAGAGGGTGTTCAGAGCCAGAGTAAGGGAGGATGTTGGAAAGGGTCAGAGATCCTAGTGTCAGCCTCTTGAAGAAGTGGAGGAGATCAGAGCTGCAGAGTCCAGAAGTGATTAGAAGGGCTTTTTCCAGGGCCATGTTTTGGTTGAGGTAGAAATATGCACAGGCTGAAGAAGAAATGGATTGGGAAGTGAGGAAATAGAAATATAGCCAGTGTATGTGGTCTAGTTTCCTCTTGGATGTCTGCTGTGAAGGTAAGAGGAGAGAGAAGCAGGCTTTCTCGAACCATACCATTACATGTAGCAGTCTCCTGAGTGTGGAATAGCTGGAGGCCCGTGTCTCTATCTGTATTGAGCTGCCTCTGCTTTCACAAAGATTAGACATGTTTAACTAAAGTGAACCACTTAGCCTTCATTTTTTATCTTCAAAAATGGAAAAGTAAATTACATGAAGAAATTCATTATTATTTGGATATTTATAGAAGATAACAAGGCTTATTATTTCTCAGCAATGGCCCTTCGTATAGGAAGTACAGCTCAGAAAGAAGTGGGACAGGATGGTGCTGAACAGTGTTCTGCTCTGGAGCCAGGCTATTTTCAAACATCAGTTTTGTCATTTAACACCTTGTGCCACTGTGAGCAGGTTACTGAACCCGTCTGTGTCTGTTTCCTCAAGTGCAAATTAAAAGTAACTTCCTGCTGGGTGTGGTGGTGCACACCTGTAATCTCAGTACTTAGGAGGCTGAGACAGGAGGATTGCAGGTTCGAAACCAGCCTCAACAATTTAGTGAGACCCTCAGCAACTTAGCAAGACCCTGTTTCAAAACAAAAAAATAATAAGGGCTGGGGGTTTGGCTCAGAGGTAGAATGCCCCTGGGTTCAATCCCCATTATCACAAACAAACAGACAAACAAACAACAACAACAACAAAACAAGGAAAGAAAAAAAGTAATTCCATTACAGAGCTTCCATGCTTATTTCATTTAGTTAGCCCACATAAGGTGTGGATACCAGTGACACATGGTAACGGCTCCCATTTTTGGCTATTATTATTCTCATTGATTACCTCTTTGCTTGGCACTAGTTAATTGAAAACACATGGCAATTCTTCCTACCCCATCTTCTTTCATCTTAGTCACTAATATTGAGAGTTTTCAAGAAGGTCTCCCAGTAAATAGCTTCCCTCTTTCCCAGCTGGATTCTGACCAAAAAGTATGCATCAGTAAGGCTGATGCTGTGGGAATCTCCAGCAGAGGAGGCAGCTCCAAATGAGAGCTGAGCAAGGCTGTTCACTGGCCCCAGGGTGCCGCAGGGTTCCCAGCAGTCCCTGCTCAAGATGGCTTCCCCAGTGGAACACCCACAGGGAGGACTAGACAAGAACGCTCATCTCCAGGCCTATTCTCCAGAGGGAGGGCTGGGGAGGCAAGCACACTGGGTTGCTCTTTCTGACTGTTTATTTATTTATTTATTTATTTATTTTTGTAGTACCAGGGATTGAACCCAGGGTCATTCTACCTCTGAGCTACACTCCCAGCCCTATTTTTTATTCTTTACTTTGAAACAGTGTCTCACTAAGTTGCGGAGGGCCTCACTAAGTAGTTGAGGCTGGCTGCGAACCTTCGAACCTGTGAACCTGTGGTCCTCCAGTCTCAGCCTCCCAAGTAATAAGATTATAAGTGTGTGCCACCACACCCGGCTTCTCTTCCTGAATTAATAGGTCAGATTCTGCACTCTTCTTCTGTAGAAACTGAGCGAGCAGAGGGGAGGAGAAGAGGCCAGTGTGTGATTAGTGAGAAACAGCCCTCCCCAGGGACTGGGGGAAAATGTCATCACTAGCAAACTCGTGGAGGCAGCCTCCCTCCAGGCCTCCTGCCTCCTCCACTCCTATTAACTCACGGTTCACTTCTGCTCCTCTGCCCTTTCCTCTCCATCCTTCAAAGCCCAGCCTCCTCCACACACTGCATTCTAATGTGAACAAATCCTCCTGGATCTCTATATTTCTGTAACCCTTTCTACCACTTTCTGCTATAATTAATTGAAAGTTGCCTTTTCCCTTGATTGTTGGCTTTGCTTGAAACACTCTTAGTAGAGGTTAATTTACTTCTTTTCTTCACCATGAAAACAATGGCACAACTGCTGTGGAGAACAAACAATGCCGTGGTGAACTCACATGGGGGAAACACTCCCTCTAGAACTGGAGCCCCTTCGCACTGCTTTAGCATTATTTCTCCACCTCTCAACAGCTTAAAACTAAATACATCCTCTGGGTGTGATGGTACACACCTGTAATCCCAGTATTTGGGAGGCTGGGACAGGAGGATCACAGGTTCGGAGCCAGCCTCAGCAATGTAGCCAGGTTCTCAGAAACTTAGCGAACTCCAATTTAAAAACAAACAAACAAACAAAAAACCATAAAAAGGGCTGGCGGTGTAACTTCTAGGTAGAATGCCCCTGGGTTCAATCCCCAGTACCACACAGAAAAATAAAAAATAACAAAAGTGGAAATATCTGTTATTATCCTTCCTTTTCATTATCCTGTGCCTGCTTCCTCCTAACCTGTAGAACACTCCTGTACACATCTCCATGATTTGAACATCCTATTTCCTTTTATTCTCCATCCTTTTTCCCGGCTTTCATTCTTGGTGTCAATATCTATACTGATAACTTTTTATGGTTTTTTTTTTTTTTTGCGGTACTGGGGATTGAACCCAGGGGCATTCTACCTCCGAGCTCTACCCCCAGCCCTATTTTTTATTCTTTATTTTGAAACCGGGTCTCACTAAGTTGCGGAGTGCCTCACTAGGTAGCTGAGGCTGGCCGCAAACCCCCGGATCCTCTAGTCTCAGTCTCTAAATGCTGGGATTACAAGCGTGTGCCACCACACCTGGCTACTTTTTATGTTTTAGTTTACAAGTTTCTTTTTACTTTCTCTGTAGAAGCCTTCATCCCCATTTGGTTCCTCCATCCCTTAGACCTGGTCATCTTGGGACTCAGTTAACATCCCCGTCATCTTGGCATCCCTGAGATGACCAGTCTCTGGGAGACCTAGGGCAGGCTCTTCTCCAAATCACACGTTCCACCTGGCCAAGCACATCGGATTGTGGTTGGGTTGCCTTGTTAGGAAAAAGCCTCTGTTGTATCAAACTAGAGTTGTTTACAATATCATCAGTAACACAACTCCCCTTCACGGGAAAGTGGGGGGCTCTCTTCAGAGAGGCACCTTACTGCCACCCCCAACCACCACCTTGCTTTGGTGCTGGGGATAGAACGCAGGATCCCCCAATGCACGTCAGTCAAGCTCTCTTTTTTATCTATTATAAAGCTACACCCCCTTTCTTCTAATCTCTACTTGCTCCAACATTTCCCCCATGTAGAATCCATCAACCGCTTCTGCCCAGCTTGGAAAAATTCTATAAGATATTTGAATAATGTCAGGATCTTGAGTTTCCAACCCTGCTTGCATTTCCTCTGTTTTCCAGTCTCTGGTACCCTGTTGCCCCAACCCCCTCTGTCCTGTTCTTAATCTTTGATTGCCTAGTGTTATACTAGAAAGCAAAAAATGTCACTATTTCTTCTACTATAATTGATGTTTTCTACTCACATTTGGTAAGACTTGGAGTGGTTTTCTATCATATTCACCACCATGTCTATTTTTAAGAGGTTTTGATTTCTCTTCCTCCCCGTACTTCCTCTCTGCACATGGCCTTGCTTCATCTTTTCTGAGGACGAGGACATCTGATTGATGCTCCTTCTGCTGTGTGGCTTATATAATGCCTGTGGGTTCTGTATTTCAAACTGTATTTTAATTGTGCAGAACTTGATATTGTCATGGAAGGGAGCGTTTGCTCTGAATTATCACCATTTTTAGGAAAGAGGATATCTGCTAATATTTATTGAATATTTATGTGCTAGATATCCTCTTTGATTTACAGGCCTTACTTCCTTTGACTATGGTGTGGTCATTGGAACAGTGTAATGACTTATGGCTTAATGTGTTAAATATTACTTTATAGTCTTTTTGGATGACCATGATTAAACTTTTAAAATACTGAAATTCAATGTTCCAAATATTCTTTAGCAATCTAAAAATAGTATGTAAAATTATATATTTCACTTAGATCTTAGTATAAGAAGAGATAGCTAAAGATTTGAAACTTCAGCTAGAAGATAGACTTTTAGAGCTTTTGATAATATTTTATAGTCCCCGAAAAAATGTGAATTGGAAATATATTAATAAATTTAGGACTATGAATGACATGGTTTAACTTTTTGTGTTAAATTTATTTAAGATTATGTTAATTAAATACCCACTTATCAGCTTAATGATGTTTAATATAGATCCTATTAACATATGGTTTCAAAGGCCAGTGAAGTTGTCAAATCTAATGAAAACAGAGTTCAAAGATAAAGCTCTATCTTCTCTTTCCTTTATGAGCCTCTTAAAAATGCAGGGCACCTTTTTTAAAAGCTCTTAGGGAAGATTAACCTTTAACATCTTCACTTACATCTAAGTTATCACACTTTACAATGTCATTGTTATACTTTTGGCCTTAGTTGATTTTTTTTAACCATATTATAAAACTACTAAAATTTCCTCTTTGCATATCAAAAAGAGGAATACTCCTGCACTCATACTTCTCCTTTTCCTTTAGAGGAATCCTTTCCAAAAGAACTTTTTGCAATGACAGAAATGCTGTGTATCTGCTGTGGTCGCTATAGTATCCACCAGCCCTAAGCGTACTGACTGCTTAGAATGTGACAAGGGTAACTAATTGAGTTTGAAGTTTTACTCATTTTAATTCACCTAAATTTAAATTTAAATAGCCACCTGTTGCTGGTGGCTACCATATTGGAAGTACAGCTTTGGTGTTCTTTTCAGCGCAGACTAAATTCTGAAGACTTGACATTTTTCTCCTGTTAGGTCTTAATTCCCTTCCAGGAAGCAGGAATAATCCTTTTTTAATGTTACCTGTTATTCTTATATTAATTAAGGTATTTTCTTTCATTGTGACCTAATTTATAATCTATGGGTTTTACTAGAAACCAAAAAGAAATTACATTTGTAGTAAGAATGCTAAATTTTATTCTGTACAATCCTTATACAACAGAAAGTAGTATATCTTTGTCATTTATGAATTTGGGTCATTATATTCTTTGGTAGACCTAGTCTCCAACTGTATCTTTACTTGTCTGTACTTCTATCTGGGAAGTTCCTCTCTCCCCTCTGAAATGCAGCCTATGATAAAAGCAGTTTGGTAGAAGAGCTTAGACTTTGGGTTAGATTCCAAATTCTGAGCAAGTTCCCTCCTTCTCTGAGCCAGAGTTGCTCATTGAGCTGTTGTCAGGTCTCCTATCAATCATGAGATATATTTGGTTTACTTGAATTTATCCTATCATGACCCTAAAATTGTTGACAGCATGACATTCCGTTTCTGAAACATGTAGTGCCTGATGGCAGAGACTGGGTACTCCATAAATATTTGTTTGCATCGAGTACATGAAATACTATTTTCTTTTATCAAATGTGCTTCCATACTCACTCATCACTCACACTATTTCCCTTAGTGTACACTGAAGAAGGAATAATAACTTGTTTGAAGATACAGTTTCTTTGAAGAGACTTTGATGATTTAAAACAGGTATTAGTTCATAGGTTGTTTTTTTTATAGATCCTTTTCTGCTATATTTAAATGATGAAGTACCATTTTTATGGCTCTTTGTTTTCTAATGAGTTTTTGCATTGCATATTTTTTGACTAACTAGTCACTTATACATGTCTAGAAAATTGTAAAAACCAATTCAATCTGAGGAGGCAAACAATCTGCAGAAGAGGTCATCTCAGGTGGGTAATGGCAGTCAATGGAAGTATCTGCTTTGTACACATTAAGTACTCAAGGAATGAATTGAGGCAGTTAGATTCGAAAACCATCTAAAACTGTGAGTACCCACAGATGTGTGTTAGATAAAGCAGTGTTTTAAGTGAAGATGCTGAAAACATGATTGATGACCTGTTATCTGTAGTCTTGGGGAGGTTTACATTTTAAAATGTTTATAGTAGAATTCAGAAAGTTACAACTAAGCCAAATACAGATTTAAAGTTTCATCTTACAAAACATTCCACCCAGTGCCTAAGAAAAGGCTTTCATCTTTCAAGATGAAAGATTTAAACTGAAACTGGAACACTGAAGACTACTACAGAAGCATGCATTTATTGGGGCATATGGTAGCAATCCAGTAAACACAGAGGTATAATCTATCAGACAATAACCAGAACAGATTTTCCAGGCAAAGATTCTGCCAGATGAGCTTGAGTTTTACTATGGGAAAGTAAAGATGCAGAGAAGCACATATACCAATGCTTTCCTTTTTATTTCCAAGCCACTTGAGCATCTATTAAAAAAAAATATTGCCCTCATCTTTATAGTCTTTTAGGTCCAGAATTCCATAAATTTAATGATCAATTTCTTTATTTCTGCACAATCAAAAGAGTTAATTGCATTGGAAAAGACATTTGTGTGCTCTTCAATAAGTATGTGTAACTGGATTTCAAAGGAATATAATGTGTGGCTTAGTTATTGATTAATGAGTTAAACTACAGATATTGAAGATGCAGGACTCAAACTGAGTAACAGATCAGGGTAGGTACATAGGTGATTTGTATGCAGAGACACTCTGGCACTTCTGTTTTTCAAGCATTTCTTGATTGGCTGAGTGACTAATTTCTAGCTATCTTTTGTGTTTTTAAAATATTGGGGATAAAATTGTAACAGCTCAGTCAAACATACATGTTGCAAAATGGCTTATAACTACAGAGAGAGTTTTCAGTTAATATAATTGAAATTGTTTGTGTTCTTTGAAAAGTGAAATTATTTTAATCAGGGAAAGGTAATTACATATTTGACCTCAAATTAGTCAATATGAGCACAGAAAACCTGGAGTGCAAGCAGAATCCGGACTTTGTTAAAGCACAGTTGTGTTAGGTGAGGTTAGTAACAAACAGAAATGATAGTAAATGCAAGAAAATAGAATAAATTTCTAATCATACAATTCTTAGAAAATTATAAAATACTTTGAACTTTTTTCTGTATTTAAAAATTACTTTTATTATCACACATATCTAGTCTTTGTGATTAAGAGATAATATTTTGGTTTGAATATATATATATATATTTTCATATTAGCCATCTGGCTTTGGAACTGTGATTAGATCGCAAGGTAACTGGCCTTTTGTACTTACTGGCTGTGAATACTGTTTCACAGTATTTTACAGGATATGCAGAACTCAGTTTTTTTTTTAGCTGAGCATATTGGTTGCTAAACTATGATTATTGTTTTATGAGTTAGAGATGAGCTAGATGAACTAGAGACTAGAGATTTCTAGTTCCTACGAAAATATTATGAACTTTTTTTTTTTTGGTACTGGGGATTGAACTCAGGGACTCAGGGGCATTCAACCTCCGAGCTACAGCCCCAGCCCTATTTTTTTATTCTTTATTTTGAAACAGGGTCTCACTAAGTTGCGGAGTGCCTCACTAAGTAGCTGAGGCTGGCCGCTAACCCGGATCCTCCAGTCTCAGCCTTCCGAATGCTGGGATTACAAGCGTGCACCACCACACCTGACCATTATGAACTTTTTAACAAAGACCTAGGATATTGCTGAATATCAATTACTGGGAACACTACATAATATAATTAATGAGGGTATATTTGTTTTAATTAATTAACTATAAGAGTAGAGCTATTAGCTTAGAGACAGAGGCTCCAGTGCATCCGATGTGCAAAAATAGGAAACTTCTGATTGATCTGAGAGACTGTCATGGCTGTGCCTGGCTGGTTCTCTTAGCGAAGGAGCAGATTTATGGAGTGGGGAATTTCATGGCCAACGTCAAAGTGAGATTTGTGATGCGAGAGTATATGAAGCAAGGTCAGTAGAGGTTTCCTGTACCTGGGATAGTCCCAAATGAGTCATCTTTTCCCTGGCAACTTTTACCTCTTTGCAAGCTGTTGTGTAACAAGGCTATGCCTCTCTCTTATCACTCTTTCTTCTTTAAACCTGAAGGATCATGGGCAGTCAAAGTCATTCCGTTTCACCAGGTAACACTCAGTCCACAATCATGGTTGTGTACTGGGGCAATGCAGGACCGAGGAAAGTTAGATTCCTTGAGTCTCTGGAGTTCTTTCTGACTGATTCATGTTTTTAAATCCAGGCTGCCTGTGAGTATGGGGCAGGGCGCGTGAAATTTCGCCTGGGCCCTGACAAGAACAATGAGGAATTTGTGATTTGATTTATACTTCTGTTCTCAAGGGCTTTTCCTCTTACTGGATTTTTCTCTTAAGCACATAAAAATACATTTCGTGAACATGGTCCGTGATTATGAATTTCATAATTTAAAGAATACTAGGGTAAGATAGGTGGGGTGGCACATGCCTGTAATCCCAGTGCTTGGGAGGCTGAGACAGGAGGATCATAGATTCAATGACAGCCTCATTAACCTAGCATCCTAGTGAGGTCCCATTTCAAACTTAAAAAAGGGCTGGGGTGTAGCTCAAAGGTAGTGTGTTCCAAAATTCAATTGCCAGGTCCACTAAAAAGAAAAAAGAATTTCAGGCTACTGTTCCTATGCTAAAACCAGAACTTATTATTGAAACAAAAGCCTCACCTTTAAGTAAGAGGGTAGAGTACTGTGACCAGTGGTTATTGCCCCAAGCTCTACATACAATGGCCATTTGTCAGTGGACATCATTCAAGCTTAAGCCAAATAGTGTCCTTGCTAAGCGATGCCTTGTCATTTTCTGATAATTTGAGATAAATGTCGGGTAATCTTCTGCTTTCAGTAATTTATTTGGTTAACAGATAAATTAAGAAATTGTTTTTCTTTCCTAAAAGATTTATGTTTTCTTCTGGAAAGAAAAATAATATGGGCTTGTTGTAAATACTTGAGTGATATAAAAATTGGGTGTTTACTATGCTCTCAGTGGTATACATATATGTACCATATCTGGTATATATCTTTCTGAACATTTTAAATGCACGTAATTTCTCATCCTCCCTCTCTGTACGTAGATAAAATGAGAAAATAAAGCGGATGTGCATATATCCTATACATATTCTACATATCCACTACTAACACTGGGCTTATAGTTTCACATTATATCAGTCCTCATATTCATATGAAATCCTTATATCCATGCCTTTGTAATGTGGAGACATATGTCTTAAATTTTGATAAATATTAACCAACATTTCCTTCAGATATTATAGCCGATTGAAATAACTGTTTCTTACAGGATTTTTTTTGTTTTGTTTTCCTGTGAAGCATCCATCTTTTTTTCTTTTTAAATGAACTCGAGTTGGTCATTCAAGATTACTAGCCTAAAGGAAATTAAATTGCCTGAAGGTAATTCCAACGTCTGAATGTGGTCAGCTTTCTCTCTCCACAGGGCCCATTTGGAGGCCAGTGCTGAGAAGTGGAACAGGTTGCTGGCGTCTTTAGAAGAACTGATCAAGTGGCTGAATATGAAAGACGAAGAGCTTAAAAAACAGATGCCGATTGGAGGGGACGTTCCGGCCTTACAGCTCCAATATGACCATTGCAAAGTAAGTGGACCCTTTATGGTGGGTGTCTTCTTTAAAAAAAAATTAGTGAAGTAAATATTTGAAATAAGATTCTGGAAAAGTAGAAAACCGACCTGCTGGTCACAGGTGTCTTCCCTTTCTGCTTCTGATTATCAGCGTTGGGCATTGCAGTCAGTCTTCTCATTTGTTTCACATTTAAGTTGTCTCTTCACATTTAACTAACATTTTTTTTCCCTACTCTATCGGCCTGGGGTGTAGCTCAGTGTTAGAGCACTTGTTCGGCATGTGGGAGGGCCTGGGCTTGATCCCCAACCCCGCAAAACCAAAAATCCTAAAATAGGACAAAAACCAACACAGTAACACAGTAGAGGTATCTAAAGCATACTATTACTTTTAGCTTCTTATGGAATTTAGCTAACTTTCTAATAGATTTTGGAATATTAATATGTTATGTTGGGAAATTTTTAAAACCACAAATTAACTTAATCTTAAATTTAGAACTCGTGTCTAATATGGCGGCACACACCTATAATTCCAGTACTTGGGAGGCTGAGACATGAGGATCACAGGTTTGAGGCCAGCCTCAGCAACCTAGAAAGACCCTGTTTCAAAAACAAAGAATAAAAAAGGCTGGAGTATAACTTGGAGATAGAATGCTTCTGGTTTCAATCCCCACTGCCACCAAAAAAAAAAAGAATTTTTTTTTTTTAGATCTCATAAAATCATAAGTAGATCAGTAGTAGAGCTTACAAGTATCTATCTTGTTTATATTAAATGAAAGTGAAAAATTGCTGAAAATATTTTTATAGTAGTAAAGTATAGAATAGATTCAAGCCCCTTCCACTCACAGGTGCTCTCACTTCTCTCTCTCATCCCCCCCTTCTCTTTTTCCTCTAGTACTTGGGATCAAGTACTAGATCCCAAGGTCAGGCATATGCTAGGCAAGTATTCTATCACTGAGCTGTATTCCCAGCCCATAAAATTATGTGTAAAGCAAATGAAGACCTTAGCATTTAAAGTCACTTTATATATTTTATTTTACTGAACTTAAACCTTTCTTTAAATTACATTTTTATTTTGCTCAAATTTCCATCTCTATACACATTTGTACTTTCATTCTTCTTCTTCTTTTTTTTTTTTTTTCCCGGTACTGGGGATTGAACTCAGGGGCATTCTACCTCCGAGCTATACCCCCAGCCCTATTTTTCATTCTTTATTTTGAAACCGGGTCTCACTAAGTTGCGGAGTGCCTCACTAAGTAGCTGAGGCTGGCTTCGAACCTGGATCCTCCGGTCTCAGCCTCCCAAATGCTGGGATTACAAGCGTGCACCACCACGCCTGGCTCACATTTGCACTTTCATTCTGATTAGCAAAGTGCTGGGCGGGTATACTGTCAACCCTCGGATCCTCACACCCTTCTATTTTAAAGATTCTTTGCCTTGTCTACTTTCCATTAATGTATTTAATATCCTTTCGTGCTATTTTCTCATATTCTGATGATTACATATCTTGTTTTATTATATTCTTTACTATTCACATGCAGGACAAGTTCTCATTCTAAATCTCTGTATTTTAATGTGATGTTAGAATTCTGTTCCCATTTGAAAAATGACAAACATCCTTACTTCTTAAGGAAGATAACATCTATTTAATAAGTCGCTTTAATACGGAATGATAAGACCTTGAAATTTATTTTATTTTGTATTCTTGTGACTAAGTGGATAAAATTACCATTTGAGTATATTTTCGCTTTCTATTTAAGAAGAGAACATGATGGAAAATAGCTCTAAGATAGGAAAAGAGAAGTCATTGTTGGTATATGATATATAAAATAACGAAAATAGAAGATTTAAAATGACTAATTTAAGAAAACCACATTTCCTCCATTCTTTTCCCACTTTCTCTCTATTAATTATTCATATTCCCTTCTTGTGGGCTCAGGTATTAGTGATGAAATAGAATTATATAAAGCTCTTCAAAGAGCAGTGTTCTGTGTAGAATAAAAGATACTTATGATCATGTGCTACTAACTTTGATTAAAACCCAAATTTTGAGCTATGGAAATGATTTTCCTCAGGTAACCTTGGTCTTACTGTATAAAGTACGTGTCAGCCTTCCCACTCAATTCTGGATAGGTTTATTTCCCTGTCTCCTAGCAAGGTTACTAGTCATATGTACATTTCAGGCTGTCTTAGAGCACTGCATGCAATTACTGCTTCAAGCCTTTAGCTCCAGGTATTTAAGTAATAATGATAATACTGATAATTATGCTGGAACTATTCTTGGCTCATTTACTCATCAACTATTTATCGAGTGCCTAAAATGCACCCAGCACTATTCTAATCACTGGTTAATCAACGATGGACAAAGTTTTTGCCAGGCCCAGGCATGGTGGCACATCCCTGTCATCCCAACTACTCTGGAGGCTGAGGCAGGAGAATTTCAAGTTTGAGGCCAGCCTGGACAACTTAGTGAGGTCTTGTCTCAAAATAAAAAGCACAAGGAATGTAGTTCAGTGTTAGATTGCCCCGGGAGTCCATCCCAAATATTGTAAAAAACAGAACAAACCAAGTTTTTGCCTGATTCTGAGTAGTAGAAGAAAAACACTGGACAGATAGGCAATATATACATACTATGTCCCATGGTGATAAATTCCATGAGAAACTAAAGGAAGGCCAGGAGAGAGGGGGATGGAAGAGTACAGGCAGAAATGCTATTTTGTGTGGAAAAGGTCAGGAAAATGCCACAGATGGGTTGATCTTTGGACAGAGATATGTGAGGTAGTGATCAGTGCTGTGCTCTGGAGCAAGAAATTCTAGGGACAGAAAAAAAACACAAAGGTCATCGAGACTGCAGTGTTCTGGACCTATGTGAAACCAGGGTGGTTGAAACAACTGAACCAAATGGAGCAAGAGGTATCGAGGAGGTGGGGGTGGGTGCGGAGGAAGGTGCTCAGATCACAGAGGTCCTTGAAAGTTCTTTTAAAGACTTTGGCTTATACTCTGAGATGAGAATCCATGAAAGATTTTGGGATCTTTGGAGAATCCATGAAAGATTTTGCTGTGATCTGACTTACATTATACAATGGTTACAAGGTTAAAATATGAGGAAGAGAATGTAGAGGACTGTGAGGATGTGTCTCAGTACTCCATGAAGGGATGGGGGTGACTTGGAGGAGGGTGTAGCAGCAGAGATATGAGGAGTTACTGGTCTCCGGGTGCATTTAGAAAGGGCCGGCAGTGTTTGTTTATGTATTGGCGAGGAGAGTCAATGATGTCAGGAGTCCAGTGGAAAGTTGATGTGCCATTTAGAAAGATGGGGAAGCAGCAGGAGAGGTGGTGTGAGAAGGAAAATCAAGAGTTTTTGAGATGGTGGACATAGGTGTTGCTTAGGAGGAGGGCTATATAACCCTGAAGTTAGGGGAAAAGTCATGGCTAGACTCAAAACTGTCACCTCTATGTCACCATGGGATTGATTGGATGTGATCAAGGAAATGATCATATTTAGAAGAATGAATTCCATGAAATGAGCCCTGTGGAACTCCAACTTTAGAGGTTGGGAATATGAGGAGTCTGAGAAGGCAAAGCCAGATGATGAAAGAACCAAGAGAGAATGGAGTCTGGGGCTTCAGGAAGAAAGCATGTTATGAAGGAGTTGAGCACAGGGATCAAACATTGCTGAGAGGTTGAGTAGGTGGGGATGGAGCAGTAACCAACTAAGGACAGTCTTGTTGTGAGTCACCAGGTAGCCTGGAGTAGATTCAAGAGAGAATCTAAGCAGAAGGGTTTTTACAAGAAAGAAGACAGAGGAAGGAGCCAGTGGCGGGAGGGCAAACATGGGCAAATAATTCAGTATTTCCCATGCTGATGGGAATGATCCTGTAAAGTAGGAAAAGTAGGAACAGTGACAGGTGGGATCCAGTGTTCTAGAGATACAGCTCCTTTTGTAGAAGGGAAAGCTTTTATCCACTTTTTAGGGATAGAATAGGGAAGATAGGGGACAGATAAAAGTAGGCTGTGGATTTGGGTGTGGAAACATACAGATGTTCTCAATGAAATAGGAAGCAAGGTTGTCAACTTAATAATATGAAAAGAAAGAAGGAGATGTAGAGGTTAGAGGAGGGAAGAGATAGAAAATGCCATCCAGAAGAAAGGTGGTGAATAAAGCAGCAGTTTCTAACAAAACTGCAATATAATATCAACCCTTTTTGTCCCATAATCCAAGATGTGGAGTACCTATAAAAATTTAAATATGGTATATAAAATAATTATAGTATAATACACTAATGCTAACTAACATAATGATCTATAAGCCCTAGGTTATGATTTGTAACCTATTTTAGTGAACCTGTGTCAATTTTTTTGAGATACTTGCAGAATTGGGAAAGTGTTTTTCTTGTTTTGGTATTGGGGATTGACCCCAGGGGCATTCTAACTCCAAGCTATACCCCCAGAGAGTTGAATTTAGCCAAGCAAAGGTAGTGACGGGAGGGGCACAAGAGATCAAGGATTAAACAGGTAGTTAAAGTAATGATGGAACATGGAACTCATCATGGGAAAGTGAGATGTGTGAGGATATGGGAGAGGTGAGCTACAGGAAAACAGTGTTAGAAGTCAACAAATCAAACCTTCCGATGGAGCTAACTGTTGGAGTTGAGAGATTAGGAGGCAGGAACTATAATGAGAGCCGGCCATGGATACAGAAAGGATGCTAGAAATTGAGTTTATGGAGGAGCCTGTTTACTGTTAAGGATAATATCCATTGTGTTTTTGTGAAAGTGAATTGTACAAACAGGGTGGGGACTGTGGTCTTTAGAGGAGAGAAGGTCCAGCAGCTGAGCAGCCAGGCTAGTGAGGGACCATCTACTGAATAACAAAGTCATCAGGAACACAAGTGGGAACCAGATGCCAAAAGGGTGGTGGTGAGAAGGAAGGCTCATGGTCGCACATTTTAGGATTCTAACTTAAAAATGATCTTTTCAACATTGGTGCAAATTACACTTGCTGAATTACTTCTATGTGCCAGTACTATGCTAAGCACTGGAAATATACTCCCATGTTTTTGTTTTTGTCTTTATTTCTCCTCCTCTCTGCTCTCAAGTGCCACTTTCCTGGCTTAGTTAATGGAAAAATTTGAAACCACTTTTCTCACCCTGTATTTTTCTTTGGCTGACTTCTGAAAATGAACATTAAAATATTTTTCTCAAGGACTAATATCTTATATGTAGTGCTTTCTACTAAATTAGCACTCAGTATGCATTAGTTGAAGAAATTAATTCATAGTATTTTGGGGAAAAAAAAATCACCAGTTATGAATTTCCCCATAGAACATGGTCCAGTACAGAAGGGTGCTTGGGTCTGGGGTGAGCATTTTCTGTGGGTCACTGCTGAAGCAGCAGGGTGGGAGGACTCCACGATCCTCTCCAGGGTGACTGCCACAGAGTTTTCAGAATATTAATTGGCTTTCCATATTACTTTGCCCCTGTGAATCAGACAGAAAGGAAAAACTCAAGGGACGTAATAAAGGCTTAAGGGATGCTTTTTCCAAATATTTTTCTTTTTTCAGGCTGTGACATTTGCTGTTGCCCTGTGAGCAAAGGCTTGAAAGTCTAGTGTTCACGAGTCCTGTTTTCACATGAGATCCAAGGTCTATACTGCAGATAATGCTCTGGAATTTGCCGTGGAATGTTGAGTGCGCTGCAGAGGGCTGAGGATCTGTGGTTGGCTCCACGCGTGTGTGACAATTTGGGTCTTGTGAACTCGTGTTTTTTTTGAGGAGTATGGTAGTGGAGGAGGGTCTGAGTAGAAGTGAGGAGGTGTTTACTTAACAGCTGGCCTTGTCACTGACTACCTTGGGTGACTCTGGGAAAGTTATTTAACGTAGAAAATCCTCAGTTCCCACACTTGGGAAATGGGAACAGTCAGTATAGTAGTTTATTCAGAGCGCTATGACGAAATATGGTAAACTAGGTGACTTATTTATTTATTTTGGGGGTGTTGGGGATTGAACCCAGAATTATTCTAGCTCTGAGATGCATACCCAGCCCTTTTGAATTTTTTTTTATTTGAAAACAAGTTACCTCAGGCTACCCTTGAACCTGCAATCCTCCTGTTTCAGCCTCCCACGTACTGGGATTACAGCGGTGCACCACCAGGCCCAGCAAGATGACTTATAAACAGTAGGAATTTATTTCTCAGCGATCCGAAGGCTGGGGAGCCTGAGACCAAGGCATGGATAGCTTTGGTGTCTGGTGAGGCTCTGTTGTCTGGTTCATAGACAGTGTCTTACATGGTGGAAGGGCCTCTTTCATAAGGCACTATCCTTTTCATTGTCTCCCAACGATCCCATCTCCTAACACTTTTACTTCAAGTTATGATTTTAACATATGAATTCCAGGAGGATATAAACATTCAGACCATAGCAAATACTTTGTGTGTTTACCCAGAATTGCTCTGTGGGTCAAATGAAATAATGTAATTTAGAAACTGCGAAGTGCCCTAAAATAGTATATTATTTCGTCTCTTCATGTGCCTTCTGTCAGAAGTAGCCTTCCCAACTGCTAAGAGTGATGTTTTCAATTTTATTGTTATGTAAATAGGTACAATTATAATTATTAATTTATATTAGTGTAAACACATTATTATAATTAGAGCGAATCTTTATGCATTAGGACAATATTAAAAGAAATGTGGTACAGATGTGTGGTTGTTTACCCTTCTTGCTGAACATCACCAGCCACAATCATTGAAGAATCTTAACTTAACCTCCACTTTGTGTCTAGTAATTCCCTTCCTGGAAGTTTTATAGTCTTTTGCCAGTGTGCAGCTGAAACATAATTTTCTAATTTATCTTGAGTCTTTTCTTAAGATCAAAATCTCTTAAATGGTCTATATGTGGTTGTTATATGTTTTAAGGAAGATTTTTTGTTGCCATTAAGTCATTAGAGAGATATCTTTTTTTTGGTCTTTTTTTTCTCTACTTTAAAATTCTTTCTGTCATGAGAAATCTTTATTAGTGTATGTGCATGTGTAACTTAGAATTATCAATTATCAGAACTGAAAGGGACCCAGGAAATATTATCCCAGTCCCTTTACTTATAGTAGGGGAAATGAGAGGCACCAAGAAGTGTAATAAAATCTGTTTCTGTCCCTCTTTTTCTCTTCCATTTCCATTTAACACACATGTGCCTTCTGTGTGACTGGTAGTTTCTACGGCACCAGAGAGACACTGGCGCAGAAAACAGACAGAACCTTTGTCCAATGGAATCGCATCCAGAGGACAGCCTGTGCTCGTCCTTACGCTCACAGAAACTGTGAGCGTAAGGACAGGTCTGTAAGCCACAGGTCTGTGGCTGTGAGCTGCAAATTGTCCAAATTTCTGGTTGTCTTTCCCAATCATTTGCTTCTCTAACTCTCAACTTTATTCCCTTGGTTATCATTCAGGCATACTTTCATTTTATCTACACATTATTTCCAATCTTTTTTCTTCAGTGATTATAGAACTCTTTTCAATTATAACATAATGATGTCATTTGAAACACAATAATAGAATAACTTTTAAAAGTGATTTTTCACTGCAGGTTCGAGGCCAGTTTTGGCAACTCAGTGGGACCCTATTTCAAAATAAAAAGTAAAATTGGGCTGGGGGTGTAGCTCAGGGAGTAGAGTGCCCTTGGATTCAATCCCAGTAAAACACACACACACACACACACACACACACACACACACACACACCAAAAAAAATATTGATTTTTCAGGCTATGTCTTCAGCACACTGAAATAAAGACGTTTCTTTTTTCTTTTCATTTTGCCCATTTTTATAAATTCTGTAAGAAGCATTTCTTCTGATCTGCATTTGGGAGCCTTTAGTTGTCATAATAAAGCTAAAACTTTTTTAACTTCAAAGAACTCTTGCCTTATACCTTAAAAGTACATAATTAGAATTAATCAAAATCTAACCTCCAAGAAGAATTTGAAGCTAACATTAGGCAGGAATTTTTATTCTTTAAAATTTCTCTATAGAAAGAGAGAGAAAGAGAGAGAGAGAGAGAGGTCTGACACTGGACTTTATTTCATTCTCTACTCTTACAGGAAGAATCACTACAGATCTGAATTATTTTTCAACTAATTAATATGACATAATCCTCAATGCCAATTGAAGATGTTTAGGATTGCCAAGTGGAATTTTTTAAAGAAGACCAGAGAAATTAGCACTGACTTGTCCATTGTTCTAAGAGATGTGATCTCATAAATGCAAGTTTTAAATGTCATTGCACACGAATATTTTAAAGGACAATTTAAAAAGCAATATCACGCGTCCTTCTGTTGTGGACAGACAAATATGCATGCACAGGATACATCTAAAACCCACATGTGAAACAACGTAACTCATATGTTGTTACTCACACAAGCACATTAATTTTGAGAGAAAATTACCAATGATACTGTTTTATACAAAGTTTTTTTTTAAAAAAAGTGTGTCTCAGTACCTTTTATGACTAGAATACTGTTAAGTGCTCACAGTGATACCAAGATCTATGTCAAAAAGTCATGTGATGAATTTAAATAAAATAGTAAGTAGGCATTTGATTGTTTTACCTATATTACTACCAGTTTATACACTCTATTGAAAATCTCTTTTTGGCTTTTGTCATTTGGATAGTGGAATATTATCCTACATTCTGAGGCACCTTATATTGGGCATGCAGCACATGAACATAGGTAGGCCTGGTTTCAACTCTCTTCTGCTCTTTAGCTCTGTGATCTAGGCTTTAGGGCATATTGTTAAATCTCTTCAGTCCTTAGTTTCTGGCCATCAGTAAGTATAAACCACTTAGTTTATATAGTAAATGCTCAAAGAGCAAAGGCTGTTGGAAATAAAGAAATAATAATATTTCTTTATTTCTGTATGTATGTATATATGTATATATGTATTTATTTATTTATTTATTTATTTATTTATTTATTTATTTATTTATTTATTTATTTATTTGTGGTACTGGGGATTGAACCCAGGGGCATTCTACCTCTGAGATATACTCCCAGCTCTATTTTATTTTTATTTTGAAACAGGGTCTCGCTAGGTTGATGAGAATCTCAGTACTTGCTGAGGCTGTCCTCGAACCTGCATTCTTCCTCTCTCAGCCGCCCAAGGACTAGGATTATAGGTGTGCACCACCATGCCCAGCTGGATTTATTCTTTAAAAAGACATTCTTTTTTTAGTTGCTACAGGTCTGTATTTTCCCTTAAATTCATGGAGCTTGGTGACTATGAGTTTAAATACTATAACTTATATTTATCATTTTAGCATATTGGGTGGTAGCTTAAAAGATACCTTAAGTTCCTCAGGAAATTAGATGAAGTCATTGGAAAAACAATAATTTTGAGGATTTACCAAATATATGATCACTCAGAGATGATCTCTGTTGTTCTTAAAAAAGGAAATAGCTTATCACAGAAAGTCCAAGTCCATAAGACATACATGCATGTATTGCCTTTATTTGGCTTATCAAGGGTTAATAGGCAAATTATAAATTCTTAACAATGGATCTAAATGACTTTAAAGTATATAGCACTTGAATGCTGCCATAATTTATAAAGAAACAAAATTAACATATATCATCTTATATTTGTATTTGCATGACTTTGTCCTGAGTCCAGTCAACTTTCATGGTCACAGATAACTGCTAAGAGACAGGTATCTCAGATTTATGCATGCAGTCACCCTGGTTTATTTATTTAGGGGATGGTTTATGGGAACTCATATATTCTCAGTCTTCTCATATATGTATGTATATAGTTCTTTATATGTATATCAATAATTTAATGACATTTTTCATAGCTATTCTCTGATGATGGCAGTGCCAGTCATCCATCCATCCTTCCATCTATTGATCCAATCTACCCACCCATCCCATCCCAGATATTCAACGAACATCTTAAATGATAAAATTTATGTTTATATACAAAAAGCAATAAGGTTCAGCCTCTGTACCTCAGTGATATATTTTAGTATTTTTTTATTCCTCAAATCTCTGTGCTTGCTATTTGTTAGCTGTATCTGAAAGGAATAGTATACATTTTAATTTTCAGGTGATGGCTCACAGGCTTCCTGTTAGAATGATACTGCAAGGTCATGCTTCAAAGTACTGTATTCTTTTTTTTTTCAAACATCCAGCAATTACAGAGAAAGTATAAAAAACAGAAAACAAAACATGGCATGACCGGGCTCTAAAACATGACAAACATTCTATACACTAGAAACGAAGCAGAAAAGCAAAGTAGCCAGTGAAGTTGATGCTCCCAGGAAAATGTGGCAGCCCTGGGTGGTGAGCGGGAAGAAAGCTCCACGCCTCAAAACCTCTCCCTTCCATGCGAAGAGAATGATTTGTGGATTGGCATCCTTTCATTCTGTAGTATAGGCACTTTGATAGTATGAGACATCAGTGTAGTTTAAATTCTTAATTAAATGCCTATACTTCATTGGATTTTTTTTTAAACCAGTGACTCAGTACACTGATACCTTTTCAGTGATACCAATAATAAATACTTCGTTGAATAGTTTAAGTAACACACACACACACACACACATACACACACACACACACACACACACACACACACACACACACTGGCAGATGCATTAAATCATAATGATAATGATGGTGTCAAGGGCTCTGTTGGTAAGATGTTTGTTTGGGGACCTGGCACACAGTAAGTACTCAGTAAATGGTAGCTGATATTTTCTCCTGTAATTGCTGAGAGTCTGTCTTGATGATTTTGATTATTTTTGTTTTGTTTAAAACCACCTAGAGCCAGGCGTGGTGGTGCACAATTGTAATCCCAGTACACGGCAGACTGAGACAGGAGGACCCCAGGTTCGTGGCCAGACCCAGCTACTTAGTGAGGCCCTCTGCAACTTAATAAACCCTGTTTCAAAATAAAGAATGAAAAATAGTGCTAAGACTGTAGTTCGGAGGTAGAATGCCCCTGGGTTCAATCCTTAGTCCTGAAAAAAAAAAAAAAAAAAAATCTAGGCTGGGTTCATGCTTGTAATTGTAGTACTTGGGAGGCTGAGAGAGGAAGATTGTAGGTTCATGGCCAGCCTCAACAACTTACCAAGACCTCGTTTCAAAATAAGAAATAAAATAAAATAGGACTGAGGTGTAGCTCAGAGGTAGGATGTTGCGGGTTAAATCCCTAGTACCACAATAAAAAAGCAAGAAACAAATAAAAAAAAAAAACTTACCTAGGTTATATGAGCTGTTTCAGTTAAACAAAAATGTATGAAACCCTGTTATTTAACTATTTAACACCTAATACAGCCCAATAGAACTAGCCACAATCTACTATCTAGAATTAACCTGTTAAATTAGGTAAGAGTCATCTTCCCATCTTTATAAGTTGTGTAGACAGTATAATCCTATTATCTGTCTCATACATACCTATTTAACTTAGTATATATTTAATTCCTTGAAATGTTAAAATAAATTACTACTTCACAAAATATAGTGTTTTAGTGTTCTTTAAAATGAATGGGAAAAATTGAACATTCCCATCTAATTACTTTTTGCTTATCGGCTTATTTAGTAGGGGAATAGGAGGAAAATTATATTGAAATTAATTCACTTTTTTAATTATAGGAAGGTGCAGGGTTTATAACTCTCAGCTATGGAAATTAACGGACAGAAAAAGTTTTCTAGTTTCCATCTAATAACTTATAAAATTTCACTAAATTTTTTTATAGAAAATGAGGTCACTTATATGGAACTTTGCTCTTAGGAATGCGAGATTAAAAGCCTGGTATGGTGGCACACACCTGTAATCCCAGTACTTGGAAGGCTGAGACAGGAGGATTGCAGGTTTGAGACCAGCCTCAGCAACATAGCAAGACTCAGCTACCTAGAAAGACTGTGTTTCAAAATAAAAAAAAAAAAATAAAAAAGAGATGGGGGTGTAGCTCAGAAGTAGTATGCCTCCTGGGTTCAATCCCCAATGCCACAAAAAAGTTTGAGATTGAGCTGCGCATCGTGGCACATGCCTAAAATAGAATCGCAGGTTCAAAGCCAGCCTCAGCAACTTAGTGAAGCTGTCAGCAATTTAGTGAAAAATAAAATAGGGCTGGGAGTGTAGCTAGAGGTAGAATGCCCCGGGTTCAATCTCTAGCCCCCAAAAGAGAATAAAGAATGTAAGACTGTCAATCAATAATTACTTATAAAGCACCTTCAATGTGTATAGCATTAATATATGTCTATGGATTTACTTCAGTCAGATACTCAAAAATTGGATAAAATTGCAAAAGCAGTTTTGACTATTCATTTTTCACTTTATTTTTCTAACATTGTAAGTATTGAGTTATGTAGGGGGCAATTAGCAGAACTCTAACACCCTTTCTCCAATAAAATACATGTTTGGCTTTGGAAAAGCAAATCACTAAGAATAATTAAAGTGCACAATTCAGGTATAATTTCTTTTATGTGTATCCTTTCCCTGAGGGTTACTCTGTCCTTTGCTTAACCCAATTTAATTCCTATATTCAAACCCTATTATATAAGAGTCAGGACATTTGGGCCTTAAACTGAATAGCTAAGATACATTAGAAAAGTTACTCATAAAAATAACAAATTCTGATACTGTCTTTAAAACAATACCACCTCACCATTAAATTTAGGCCATTTGTGTAGGGCTTTTTCATCTTTTCAAGTAATCTGAAATTCTGCTTGCAAACTTGTGTGATTTTGAGGTCTTGCTGGGTTATGAGGTTCCCTGTGCTGGGAAATTGGCCTTTTTCCATGTTCTCTAACCTTTGCCACTTGTGTTGACTTTCTTCTTACCAAATGCAAAGCTCCCTGAGGTCTGTTGGTAAAGCTGTAGCTTATGCACCAGCCTGAAAGCCCCGGTTGTCGATGTGAGCCTACACCTGCCTGCCATACCTGGTTTAGTTGTCTGTTCCTGGACGGCAACCTCACCTCAAAGGGCCACAGAGTATTCAAGTTTAGAGGGAGATGAGGCAGCCCCCAAGCTGTCATTCTTTTATGGTAAAATTAAGAGTTGAGAGCAGATGTAGGCAAGACATAGAGATCTATAAAACCTATCAGCCCAGTCTTAAGGAACTGATTCTGGACATACTTAGTCTAGAGACTGTATCTTTTTTCTAGCAGTTCACTTATTCACCTAGGAACCTTTGATGTTATGACTGGTGTTGGCCACATCTTTTTCTAGGTACTGAGTATGCATCAGTTCATAAGATGGTTTTTGCGGTCAGGAAGTTCACTGCCTAGCAGTTGGGTCAGGCTTTGTAACCAGTAACCGCAGTAGATTTAGGAAGACCTGCAGTATGGGCATGGACACACAGCTACAGAGGCGTAGAGGTCATGACTATGTTCTTGGGAAAGTGGGAAAAGCTCCACAGAGCAAGTAGCTTTGAGCTGAAAGAGAGAATGAGTAAGAAGTCACAAGAGAGTGTTGCAAAAACTCCTGGGGGAGAAATTCTGCAAATTACCCATTGCATGTCTTGGAGTATAGAAGAAAGTGAAAGGTTCTGTGTGCCCCCCTTTCTCCTTATCCTTACAGTAAGTCTCAGAGAGAAAGAAGTGCCCCAATAGAGATACAAGATTGGCACCATCAGTAGGTATTGCATGAATTTGCTGGATGATGGATGATTCTAAAAGAGTAAAGGGAAAAATACCATTTTATTACTGTGAGAAGCTAGAATATTCCTGTCTTGCTTTTAGTATTTATACTTAGTATTCTGATTTGGACATTATTTTTTATATCATTGGGGTAGAACTAAAATGAATTTATATATTAACTGTTCATTTAGGGACATTAACTAAAACTTTTACAGTGCTATTAGGGAGATATTTTTTTCCCTAAATTTTGTCTGTGTACCAATGGGAAATAAGCCTGTTTTCTTTCTCTTTTTTTCATGTAATTTTATTAGTGCTATCAACTTTAATGACTCTTCTGCCCTTTTTTGCTGTCATGCTGTAATGACTTCAGTTCCATACATGCTGATTTATCTTTGAAAGCAAGTTGGAGAGAAAAAAGTAACTTACATTCTAGCAGATTCTCCTTATGTTTGTATCATTTATTTTTTTCTGCTTGTATTCTCCAGTAAGCAGTTAAGTGTTTTTTGAAACCAGAAGGTAAAGAAGCCTGCTGCAACACCTCTCATTTGTTATAGTTGAGATGTGGCACATCCAGGGCTAGTTTGCTGGACATCCTGTGTCATCCCACAGGGCCCTGCTCTTGGAAGAACCCTGCACTTGGTTAAGTGCTCGGCTGCTGCCATCTTGAAATTCTTAGTAATGTTTGAACAAGGGACTTTGCCATTTCGCTTTGCAACTGGAGTCCGAAATTACCTAGCCAGACCTGCTTGCGTCAAGATTATTAATGTATGTGTTCTGACACATATAAAAAATAACACTCACAATAATGAGAGACTCTAAAAACTTACTTTCAGCATCTTCTGTCTGCTCAAGCCAGCCATGCTGGGCCCCACTCTGAGTGACATGCCCCCCACGATAGCTTGTCACACATATTTGTTAGTGTTGGCTGAGCTTGGGCCCAAGGTCCCTTCTTGGTCCTCGCCTTTCCTGGTGACTCACTACCTATTCCTCTGCACTGTCTCTTTATTTGATTTCTAGGATTCCATACTCTCCTCATTTCTTGCCTCACTAGTAGCTCCTTCTCAGTCTCCTTTTCTCCCCAGTCTTCTAAAATCGGGATGCACCAGGCTGTGCCAACTCTTTCATGGGCTAGACTCTTTGTCTATATGCCACCTTTCCTCCTTTATATATGTGTGTGTGTTCATCTCTACTTGGGAATCTAATGGACATCTCCCACTTAATATAGCCAAGATAAACTCCTGAACTGGCCCCTCAAACTTATCCCACCCAGGATTCCCCAGGTAAGAATCCTATTTCTCTTTCTTAGGTAAAAAATAATTATCACCTTCCATCATGTCTTTCTCTCTTACCAGTCTGTTAAGAAATCCTGTTGGTTCTCTGTTCAATATATAGACTCAGAATCAACCACCTCTCACCCTTCTGCCCAGCACAGCTGCCTGAGTGTTCTCTGTCCTATTAAAATGAGTTGACCTGTGCAGTGGCTTCCATCTGACTCATAGTGAAAGCCCCGGTCCTCAGAATGATCTGCCCTCCTCCCACACACACCTTGCCCATCTCACCTCGTCTCATGCGGTGTCCTCGGGCATGCTGGTTTTGCCACATGGGTCCTTTGCTGAGCCTTCAATCACGGGGCCACTGTGTCCTGTGCTAGAGTCCTCCCTTCCTGGTGTCTGCACAGTCAACTCCTTCACGGCTTTCTGATGCTCCCTCTATGGCACCTTCCCAGACCGAGTTGCAGCTGCCCTGCGCGTACCCCCAGTCTCTTGCTCAGTTCTGCTTCCTCCTCTGTCCCTAGCACCTGCCATCTTCTAACCTACCTACTTATCTTCTATTGTCTTTCTGTGTAGTCTGGTACTCCAGATGCTTAATAAATATTTGTTGACCATTAACTGAGTGAAATATACCCACAGGGGATGTGTTTTTGGTAGGAATGCTCCTTCTGTCTTGTTCACCTCTTAGTAATCCCCTTTTACTTGTTTGTATCCTAAAGAATATTACATTTTGAAAATATATCTAAATAGTCGGATATTTAATAAAGATCACAAATCACTTAGAAATATAAACAGCAAGCTGGGCGTAGTGGCGCACGCTTGTAATCCCAGCATTCGGGAGGCTGAGACTGGAGGATCTGGGTTCGCGGCCAGTCTCAGCTACCTAGTGAGGCATTCCGCAACTGAGTGAGACTCGGTTTCAAAATAAAGAATAAAAAATAGGGCTGGGGGTATAGCTCAGAGGTAGAACGCCCCTGAGTTCAATCCCTAGTACCGCAAAAAAAAAAAAAAAAAAAAAAAAAAAAAAAAAAAAAAAAAAAAAAAAAAAAAAAAAAAAAAAAAAAAAAAAAAAAAAAAAGAAATATAAACAGCAATCATTTCTCAAGAGATAGAAAGAGCTCTGATTATATAAAGAACATTCATCAGTACAGTTATACTTTCATATTGTGGCCAGATAATAGGTTATCTTTTTCCTGTGCTTGTTTTTTTCGGCACTGGGAATCACACCTAGGGCCTCATGCATGCTAGGTGAGTGCTGTACCACAGATCTACACCCCGGACCATTTTCTTGTCTTAATATTGCCTACATTGTTTAACTCAGGATTGGGAAAGATTTTTCTGTGAGGGGAAATCAATTGATATATCGTATGTGTGTGTGTATGTGCATGCGTGTGTTTTACTAGGAATTAAACCCAAGGGTGTTCTACCTCTAAGTTAAACCCCTAGCCCTATTTTATTTTGAAACAGGGTCTCACTACATTGCTGGTCTCAAACCTATGATCCTTCTTTCTCAGCCTCCCAGGTACTGGGATTACAGGCATGCGACACCACACCCAGCTGATCAGAATACCTTTGGTTATTGAAGTAGCTTCTAAAACATTACTTATTTCATCTGCATGTTCTGAATGCTGCCAGATTCTTCCAGTGTTTGTGCCTCCCTCTCCCTCCGACATTTGATGCCCTTGAAAGCTAGATGAGTTAAAACTCTTAACATAGGGAGTAGCCTAAACATATGGAGCCTCTTATTCAGTTACTTACGTTGTATATTACATTTTATGAATAAATCTGGTCTCAGGTTATTGAAGTAAACTATAATGGGAAAGTGGGAAAGTTTTATTGTGTGTGTGTGTGTGTGTGTGTAAGCTTCTAAAAACATTTGTAATTAAATCCCGTCCTGTTTGAAACTGGGGATATCGTTCAGTGATAGAGCCCTTGCCTCACATGCACAATCACAGGCATGATCCCAGCACCACCAAAAAACAACAAAAACAAAAAGGCAATTTGTTTAAGACATCTATGGTAAAACTTGGTGATTATAATTAATAACAATATTGCATTCTTGAAAATTGCGGAAAGAGTAAACTTGAAGTGTTCTTGCCATAAAAAACTTAAGTATGGGAGGTAATGCTTATGTTATTTAGCAATTCTACAACGTATACACATTTCAAAACAATGTGCTTTATAAGATAAATACATACATTTGTATTTCTCAATTAAAGGTAAAGAAATAAAAAATTCATTAAAAAAGTAATATTCTATTCAGAGATTAATGGGCTCTATTCTAGGAAGCATTTTTAAGTATAATTTTAAGTTATGAAAAAACTAATAAATTACAGATTTTGTAAAATAAAGAAGAGAACAATTGGCCATAATTTCCACAATGTGTATTTTCTCACCTTTGTGTATTCACCTTTCACAATTTTAATAGGAAATATAGCTTTTTGTCCTCTCTTTTTCACTTTCGGATTTATGTCATGCTCATTTCTTTATGTTGCTACGTGGTAATTTTCAGAATTTTTTCACGGTTACATAATGGTCCCCTGTGTGGTCATACCATAGTGAACCTAAGTATTTTTCAAGTATTAGATATTCAAGTTGCTTTCATTTTTTTTAAATCATAAATAATGTTGTAATGAACACTCTTGGATTTTGGAGCTTTTTCTGGTTCATTTTCTTAAGATCTATCCCCAAAGGTGAAGTTCTTGTTTCATACTATATGACCAAAGTAATGGCTCGATATACTGCCAGCCTACTTTCCCAAATGATTGAACCAATTTTCTGCCTCCAGCAACATTGAAAGTACAGCCTCACTGCACCCTTGCCTGTGATTTCTCATTTCGGGGGACCTTGGATTGTTGGCTTTGAAATACTGGTACTTCATAGCAGTCTAGAAAGTGACAAAGAAATTTCAGGATATCAGATGGAGAGGAGAATTGGTTGGCCATATTTGATTTCATTGTGCTTAGAAAAACAGGGGAAATATTGTGCATGGTTTGCTGGACTCATCAGTTGAAGAAATTTGTTATTTATATCAAACTCATGTGATGTAATCTAGCTGATGACTATTAACTCCCCAGAGTTTTGTTTTACTGTTCTGTTCTGGAACATATTGGTTCAAGCAAGACACTGTATATATTTCTTTGCTTTCTAAGAATCTAAAGTGACATAAGCATTTTGCAGCATGGTTTTCTACTTACTAAATACTTTGGCTTTATCTTGGAGAACCACGTACTCCCCCCCCCCCTTTTCTTTCTTGCTAATGAAGGGTTGATGTGTCAGCTTTCTGTTGCTGTGACAAAATACCTGAGATAATCGACTTAAAAGGAGGAAAGGCTTATTTTAGCTCACTGTTTCAGAGGCTGCAGTCCATAGCTGGCTGTATTTGTTATGTTAGGACCTGTGGGGGTGCAGATACCATGGTGTAGGGATGCTTGAACCATGTTTGAGCAGAGCTGCTGACCTCATGGCAGTTGAGAAAGTAGATACAGACAGATGATGGGGTGAGGGTTCCATATTGCTTGCAAGTACATGCTTCCAGTCACCTAACTTCCTTTCACTAGGTCTCACTTGCTAAAGATTCCACCACCTCCCAATATTGCCACCAGCTTGTAACCAAGCCTTTACCCTGTGGGCCTTTGAGGAAAATTTAAGATCTAAACCGTAGCATTTAGATACTGGTATTGGTCATCTAAAGTATAGCTAAAATAGCTCAAACTTTCTTATAAAGTGTGTGAGTCAGCTTTCTGTCACTATGACAAAGTCCCTGAGATAAGAAACTTATAAGTAGGAGAGGATTGTTTTGATTCTGAGTTTTAGAGTTTCAATCCATGGTTTCTTGGCCTGTAGTGACACAGAACATCCTGGCAGGTACTCATGGCACAGGAGGCCTTTTCTAAACCTCACCACAGCTGGGAAACAACAGGAAAAAGAGAGAGGAGGAGCCAGGATCCCAGGATCCCCTTCAAGGGTATGCCCCACTAATCTAACTTCCTCCCACTAGGCCTCACCTTTAGGAGGTGCTGTAGGCTGGTCACCAAGCCTTTAGCATAAAGGCCTTTATGGGATACTTAGCCAAACAATAGCAACAAGGGAGAGAGAATGGGGGCCTTGGGAGGAAATTCAGTCTTGGATCATAGCAGAGAATGGTGGAAGACTTTAGCACCATCTTAATAGTCACTTGTTATTCTACAGCACTGGATGGTTTCAATATGAATATGAATAATTAAATATGGTACTGTTATTTTTCTTTTGTGGTACTGGGTATTTAACCCCGGGCCTTTCTGAGATACACCCCCATTCCTATTTTATTTATTTTGAAATGGGGTCTCCCTAAGTTGCTGAGGGCCTCACTAAGTTTCTGAGATTGGCTTCGAATTTGTGATCCTTCTGTCTCAGCCTCCCAAGTACTAGGATTACAGGTGTGTGCCACCATGCCCAGCTTGAAATTTGTTATTAATACACAGAAAACTATGTTTTTATCACACTGAACCTCACTATGATGTGTAATTGCAATGCCCTAATAAAATAATAAAAAAATACATTTATAGAAAAGTTAAAGGACACTCTAGAGTGCAGATGTGAACATACAGTAAAGGCTCAGTCTGGCACAGTGGTCAGGTCTGCAAAGAGACCATGGCAGGAGGGCATGGAATGATCCAGCACAGTGGGGGTTGGGGCAGGCACTGTGGAAAGTCCTTTGGACAGAGAGTTGATGTTTATCCTGATGGGGCAGGCAGCATTGGAGCAGGTTGCTAAAGGATCAGGAAAGGTGGCCCCTGTTGATTCCTTTGATGTTCACCAGTGATGGTCAGTGAGATTGCTAAGAAAGCATGCAGACATTATGAATTGAGAAATGACTTCTCCGACGAAGGGCTCTCAGGAGGTGACTCCTTCCCTCCCTACTTCTTGGAGCTATTCTATGCTGCTTTCTTCCGCAGACTGACTTTGTGTGAGCTGTTTCCACTTCCCAGGCGTTCTTCTTCCTCAGTTTCCTTCCAACTAAGACTCCTGAGGTGTCCCACAGTTTTCTTTTATGTCAGTTCATTTTTATATTCATTCATAAAAGAGAGGTACTGAGTGCTGAAATCTAATGAGAAGAAGCCAGTCACTAAAGATTGGAAGCAAAAGCTTTCTGAACTTCCTAGGCCATCAGGAAGGAAAAGCTTGGCATATTCTATGATCAGAATAAAGGACTTTGAAGATAGAAACTAGAGACTATTAAGAGATGAGGTTGGAGAGCAAGGAGGCTCTGTTTAGGTAGTTTAGAATGTGTTTTAGGTGCAATAGAAAGCCATTCAATGATTTAAGCAGGAATGATGGGATTTATCTACAATTTTAATATCATGATCTAGAAAATTTCAAGATAAATGCATCCTAGCAAACTTTGGAACTTGATATCCAGATGATTTGGATGATGGCTTTAGACTGAGAACAGAACACACTTGTTATTTAAAGATACGGGGGTGGGTATAGCTAGGCACGTTGACACTCACCTGTAATCCCAGTAACTGGGAGACTGAGACAGGAAGATCACAGGTTTGAGGCCAGCATGCAGTAACCTAACAAGACCTTGTTTCAGAATACAAATTAAAAAGAGGCTGTGGGTATATATCAGTGATAGAACACCCCTGGGTTCAATCCCCAGTACTGAAAAAGAAAAAGATGGGGGGGCAGCACCCGGATTCATTGCACTCCCACATGTGGGAGTTTCTTGTCCTGTTAGCTCAGCATGACCTGTTGCTAGTTCAGGACAGAAGGAGAGAGCAGGCATTCTCCCCCACCTTCCAGCTTCTCTTAGATCCTCTTTTCTTATGGAGAGACTTGCAGGATCCTGCCCATGTCAGTGCTGCCAGGAATAACTGATATTACTGCTGCTTGCTTGGCAGCAGCTCAGCCATTACACTGAGCTGATGCTCTGCTCCTGACGAAAACCAACAGAGGTTGATTGACTTGCCAGCGTTTCTGACCTGAGCCAGGTCAGTTGCTTCTTTATACCTCCTGTCCCTTGATCCCCTGTCCTCCCCACCACGTTCTGGCAGGTGGAGAGAAATGTTCTCAGGCTATTAGTAGACAGTTGAGACTCTCTCTAAGCAACAGTTTATTCTGCTAGATAAATAAATTGTTGGATAGGCAACAGTATTCTGCTGCCTGGCATTCAGAGGAACACCAACAGCTACCAAAGAATGCCCCAAATTTGAAAGAGTTGGGAGGTGGGGCAGGGGGAAGTGTGGTCCCTCTTACAGGGGCTGTTGGGCTGTTTGGCCATTGAGAATGGAAACTGGCGTTAGTAGCTACGTTGCGATGTGTACAATCAAGACTTCCTTCATCTGACATTCCAGGGCTTCATTTAGCTTAAATGAACACAAAGAAGGCAAAAGAGCAAAAGTAAACTGGATGAATTTACTTTTGTTTATTCTGGCTCCCTGAAATGTTTTTTTTTTTCCCCTAATTACCTTTAATCTAATTCCATTTTGTTTTTCAACACCTGGTTCACATGCTTTTGAGAAATTCATATGTTTTCATATTTTTGAGATGTAATATTTTTGAGATGTTAATGTTCGCCTCTCTTCCTGCTTTGTATCTTTGTACACAATGGGGTCCTCAGTTCTCTTTACTTCTCTCAAAGATTTCTGCCCTTACACCATGCTGATGTTACTCTCTCTCCTACCCTTTAGACTAGAAGCTTCTTACCAATTAGGATCATAGCTTATTTTTTATGTCTAGCAAATTTCTTTATATATTATATTAGATTGATGTGTTTTAAATTTTTATTTTGGTAGAAGTCTTTTTTTTTTAATCTATCATACAGCCCAATGCAGTGGCACATAATCCCAGTATTTAGGAGACTGAGTAAAGAAGGATTACAGGCTTGGGGCCAATGTATAGTAACTTAGAAAGACCTTGTTTCAAAATAAAAATACAGTAGAGCTGGGGGTTTAGTTCAGAGGTTGAATGTCCCTGGGTTCAATCCCTAGTACCATATATACATATACAACACTTATTATACAATTTCAAAACCCCTTGGGACGGGAGAAAAGTTGAACATTTTTATGGACAGAAACATAATTGTGCTTTCCATTTATTATTCTTGGTTCTTGAGTATCTGGGGTTATATCCCCTCCTACTAAACACCTCAGCTCAGTCCAGGGTTTTTGTTTTTGTTTCTGCAGTTCTATGGATTGAACCCAGAGCCTTGTGCATGCTAGAGTAGTACTCTACCACTGAGCTGCATCCCAGCCCTTTAAATCTTTTTTTTTTCAATTTTTCACAGAATTTTATACAGTTATTGGTGCTATTGATAATTTCGTATATTTACATAGAATTATTTAAACTGTTAGCTTTGTTACATCCTATCCCCTTCCTCCATCCCTTAAACCGTGCCGTTGCTCCATCGGAGTTTCTTCTTCTCTATCAGAGGTCTCTTTTGTTACCCAATTTCTCTCTGGCTTCCACATATGAGAGAAAACATACCACTATTGGCTTTCTGAGACTAGCTCACTTAGACTAATCTCACATAGCATAATATTCTCAAGTTCTATCCATTTTCTTGCAATTGACATCATTTTGTTTAGGGCTAAGTAAAATTCCATTGTGTGTCTCTACCACAGTTTTGTGATCCATTCATCCATTGATGGATACTTAGGCTGGTTTCATAATTGGGATATTGTAAATTGTATTGCTATAAACATGGGTATGGCATGTATTGCTATAATATTCTGACTTCAATGTCTTTGGAAAGATGTCTAGGAGTGGTATTGCTGGGTCATATGGCGGTTACATTCCCAGTCTTCTGAAAAAAGGAGCATGCTTGTAATCCCAGTACTTGGGAGGCTGAAACCGGAGGATCTGGGTTCGAGGCCAGTCTCAGTTACTTAGTGAGGCACTCCGCAACTTAGTGAGACTCTGTTTCAAAATAAAGAATAAAAAATGGGGCTGGGGGTGTAGCTTAGAGGTAGAATGCTCCTGGGTTCCATCCCCAGTACCACACATACACATACACACACACACACACACACACACACACACACACTATATATATATATATATATATATATATATAGTATATATATGTACATATATATTGTGTGTGTACTATATATATATATATATATATATATATATAGAGAGAGAGAGAGAGAGAGAGAGAGAGAGAAAACGTGTGTGTGTGTGTGTGTGTGTGTGTGTGTGTGTGTGTTGGGCTAAGGTGCTGAGGCTAATCTTGAGCTTGTGATCCTCCTGCCTCAGCCTCCCAAGTAGTTGGGATTACAGGCATGTACCACTGTGTTCACATTCTGTGTTCTCTTTTGACATTATTGCTACCGTGGATACTGGCCTACTCCTTTCAGGCCAAACCTTCATTTCACATGCGCTTATCTGGGAGAGTGACTGATGTTATTTCTACCTATTTCTTAGAGTGGTGTCTTGGTTCCTTTTTTGTTGCTATAACAGACCAGTGGAGACTGGATGATTTGTAAAGTTAAGGAGGTGTATTTAGCTCAGGGTCCTGGAGGCAGGGAAGTTCAAGGTCAGGCTTCTGCATCTTCCAAGGGCCTCACACAGCATCAACTAATGGCAGCAAGCAGAAGGGCAAGTTAATGACTGTGAAAGAGAGGGACGGGACTAAAGCGCTGACGGGCCTGATAGCAACCAACCCTGAGCTCTGTGAGGACCATTCCAGTCTGGCAAGAAAGACATTAATCCATCTTGAAGGCCTCATCTTCCGATGCTGCTGCATTTGCAGCAACTTCTCATGGGTTTTGGTGGGGGCAAACCACCTCTGAACCACGGCAAATGGAACATGTATAGGCTCCATGACAGGTCCCCACACATGTGCAATTTCAGCTCCACCACCACCTCCAGAGGAGCAAAGTAGTGAAATGTCTGCTACATGAAGAAGCATGTGGTTTCTAGGAGCCTGACCTTCAACCACAAAGACTCTTTCCCCCTAGGCTTCAGGATATATAAACCATTTACAAAACCACTGGCTCTCATCCTGCACTCACTCAGCTCCAACAGCACGGGACTCCAAACTGGTCACACTTGGGCTTTCCCTTCCCTCTGCCTCGGGGGCTCTTGTGGTGTGTGTCTCACAGCTTGTTCTCTCACTGTGTTCTGGTCTTTCTGCACATGTCACTGTCTTTGAGAAGCCTTCCCTGACCACTTATATAGAATACTGCCAATCCCAATCCACCTTCTCTTTCCCCCCTTACCCTGTGTAGTAGATGGTTATACTAGTAATCATGCCTCTGGGTGTCCATGCCCAGTGCAGAGGGACCTTGCTGCTTCTGTCATGAAGAGATGGAGTACATTTCTCCCTTCTCTCACATCTGTGCTGGCTTCATGACTAGCTTCAAGCAAGACTGTGGCAGGTGTGATGTGCAAACCCTAGTGCTGCGCTGTCAAAGACGGTGGCCTTCAGTCACGTGTGACTGTTTAGGTTAAAACTTAAATCACTTACAATTAGATGGAGTTTTAAATTCCATTTCTTGGTTTTACTAGCCAAATGTCAAATATCAAAATCATACATCTTTACTAGTGGTACTATATCAGACAACATAGCTTGGAACTATTTTGTATTTGGGATTGAACTCAGAGGCATTCTATCTCTGATCTGGATCCCCAGACCTATTTTATTTTCTATTTTGAAACAAGGTCTTGCTAAGTTGTTAAAGGTGTCTCTAAGTTGCTGAGACTAGCCTTGAACCTGAAATCTTCTTGTGTCAGTCTCTCAAGTACTAGGATTACAGGTGTGCACCACCATGCCTCGCTGGAACATTTCTATCATTGCAGAGAGTTGTATTGGGCAGAGCTGTTCCTGAGCCCATGCCTTAAAGAGACCTTGCAGTTTCCACTTCACCCGTGGGGAATACTAATCACTATGCTTCGAAGGGGCCCAGTCCAGTCTACTATGCAATAAGAGACCACAGAGAGGGCCCCAAGGGCCCCCAGCCAACAGACAGCAGTGGTCTCCAGACACGAGAGTGAGCCTGTCTTGGATGTCTGAGCCCATTTAAGCTACAGAAGACAGTAACCTCAGGAGTAACTCAGGTGGCGGGGGTAGCAGCAGCAGAAGAAGAACTGGTCAGATTGCCATTACACAGAATCATGAAAAATAAGTTGGCATTGCTTTAAGCCACTAAGTTTTAGATGAGTCTGAGATACAGTAATGATCCTTTGTTTCTAATGACTGGCTGGCATTTTCAAATAATGCCCTATGGTTAAGATGTGGAGAAAAGGGGAAGATAGATTGAAGCCAGACCAGCCCTTACAATGAGGTCAGTTTCCTTTTTATCTAGAGACAGAAAAGAATATTTTCTATTAATAAAATAAATACCAACAGTGAACCAAAATACACCGTACAGAAAAGCTAATAGATGATAGAAGAACGCTATGTCAAAAAATTATTATCAGTAATTTGTAAAGTAGATTGTTCAAGTAACCCAGAACTAACCGGATACCGTTAGTTATTTCCATTCAGGAAACAGATATGGGCAACTTTGTGGAATTTACTGTGTATACTTGGGAATCCCACAGAGTTGTGTTTAGTCCTAAAAGCATGCTTTCCTGTATTCATTATTTCCAAGCATTTATTAAATGCTTTCTATGTATGCCTAGCTAGACACTGTAGAGGATTTCAAATGATTAAGGCCTGCACATTACGCTAGAAGAACTTAATGGAGTAGACAGGTACATGGTCACAATGTACCAAGACAAGCTGTAGTAGAGGACTAACAAGTACTCCAGAATCACTGAGTGGGAGCAGCCACTTTAGTATTGAATAGACTGAGGGCTGAGCTATCACTTTGCAAATATGTGGGGATGGAGGCCTGAAAAGAAACAGACTAGCTGAAGGGTTTGTTATGCATAAAGAACAGATTATTTTAAGAACTTTACTGGTATATTATTGACATGCAAATTTCACCTCTTTAAAGTATACAGTCCAAGGGGCTTTAAATATATTTAAAGAATTATATAATCATCATCGCAATCTAGTTTTAGGACATTTTGTTACTTTAAAAAGAATCCCCATACTCACGAGTAGTCACCCTCTATGCCCCCCCCCCCCCCCGCTACATACAGCCCTAAGCAACCACTAATCTACCTTCTCTCTCTATAGAATTGCCTGTTCGGATATTTCTTAGAGACAGGATCATAAGCTATTGGCTTTCGAGTCTAGCTTCTGTCACTGATTCACCCAAGTTGTAGCATGTGTCAGTATCTCATTTGTTTTCTTTGCTGAATAAGGTTCTGTTATATAAATATACCACATTTTGTTTATTCATTACCAGTTGATGGACATTTGGGTTGTGTCCACATCTAGACTATTATTTATATGCTACAGTGACCATCTATGTACTTGCTTTGAAGTGGACACAGGTTTTTAGTTGTTTTCTGTATATACTCAGGAGTGTAATTTCTAGGACATACAGTGACTCTGTGCTTAACGTTTTGAGGGATAGCCCAACTATTGAGCAAAGTGACGGTACCATTTTACCTTCTCCCCAACAATGCATGAGGGTTCCAGTCTCTTCGCAGCCTCCCCAGTCCTTGTTATCGTCTGGAAATAGAATTGTTTTCAATGAAAATATAAAGTCATTAAAATAAAAAATTCCAATTAGATTATGTTATACCCACTTAAGATGGCCCATATGTAAGTCATGTGCCATCAGAACTCAAAACTGAATGCCACTTTGTAGCTCTGTATACAAAACAATTCATTGGAGTCTAATTACCTTATCATTAATGTTCACCAGGTGGTTGGGGAAGTACAGGTTTTCTTTTATGTCTAATTGAGAGGTAAAAGGCAGTGAGATGATTATATGTGTAATGCTGTTGAAAGTCAAATCCATTTCTGACATGCAATTAAATATAATTGAAATAGGACAAATTGAATAATAAAATCAAATTTGCAAAATAGAGTATGAACATATACTACTAAATGTGTGCTGTTCTCTGGATATTGGGCGTTGAGTTGGCATTAGGGCCAGAGCCCTGGAACTTATACTTGGGGTGCCCACTCTTGCCTCCTGTACCCCCCTATTCTGTCCTATCAAAGGAGTTCTGGAGACACTCCCCAGCAAGGGAGGAACTTTTTATGAAGCTTTGGAGTTTAATGTGGTCAGGAAGAAAAGGAGTCCTGGGGGGGCTTTCTCAGACTCAGACTTGTTTTGTATGGATCCAGGAGACTTGACAATTATATTATAAAAACAAAAATGCAAATCTGATGGCTGCCCCCGGCCCCGTTGTCCAGATCCTCAGTGGCCTCCTGTTGTCCGCTTCCCATCGCCTGCCATTGCTTAAGTGTCAGATGCACAAGAGGCCACACCTTGGTGCATTTGACCAGACCTCCACCTGCATCCTGAGCCTCAGCTGCCACTACCACTTACAGGTGCAAAAATGTTTACAGTTCCCTGTGTGCACACCGTGCGATCTTCCCTCCTCCTGCCAGCGTTTTGTTTCCTGTGGTGGGAATACCCTTTCTCTCTGCAAGACTCAATTTAGGTACCACCTCTCCCAGGAAGCACTTCAGAATCCCCAAGGCTCTGTGGTCCCAGACACAGCCCTGAACTGCTTGGTTTATAGCAGTAAAACAAACAGCAACAACACCACCAAAAACAAAACAGAGAAAGTCCCTGGCGTTTACATTTTATCTGAGAAAGACAGAGATTAAATAATAGACATAACTGAATAACAACCTGGCACCGTGGAGACAGTTAAGCAGAGAAATGGCAAAGGTGAAATGCTTCATTAACCAGAGTAAGGAGGTGGGCCGCATTTAGAAATTAAAGGGGATGAGAGGACCTGCCGTGTAGATATCTGAAGAGGTTTTTTTCTCGGCAGAGAAAGCAGCCAGCCAAAGAAATGCCTATATTATGACAGCATTCGTGTTAAATTGGTAAAATTCCAGCCATAAAAGGAGCTGATTGGTTATTTTCCTCTCTGTAGATAAACCTGCATTTCCATTTAGATTTTTGGAAGTCTCAAAACAGTTCCAAGATCAGTCTCTCCCTGTGCCCTCCTCCCTCCCATGCCCTTTTCCAATGCAGCCTGTGAACTATTAATAGTCCAGAATTCCCACTCAGGAGCTGTGTAGGCTTCAGTCACATGGATCAAATCATCTCCTTTCTCCACTCCAAGATCTGCATTCGCCCTCTGACATCTAGGCCCCATGAGCGTTTTTTTTATTTCCAGAGGACCAACACCATGTCTGCTCCTCCTTCTCGGACTCACATTCTTTTATGTTCCATCTTCTCTTAGTTTTTAATGTCTTCCCACATCATTACCTGTTAGTGTTTTCTGGGCTCTCATTTGTGCTACGTCCGCAAATGCTGTCTGTGAATTCTCCGTCCTGTTGGATGAGCCAGAGAGAAGAGGTGTTCTCTTGACCCTTCCTCAGTGACTTGCATTTAAATGGGTACATATTTGGTACTTGCCTTCTTGGAGAAACCAGGACACCTCTGCAAATCATTTATCCCATTTCCCCATTTCCTGGTTAGATTTGAGGTTTGAGGGATAAGTACTCCCGATCATTAAAACTAAGTTTTTGATTTTTTGTTTTTTTAGTGATTTTTTTTTCTGTAATGCCCACGGTTTTCAATTGCTTTTTTTTTTTTAAAGCAATATGGTTTTTCATATCACTATTTTATATTTCCAAGAGGTTTTGGAAGTAAATTCTAAGAACATTTATATTCCTCTAATGCTTCTTGCTCTAACAGCACAATAATCTCAGTGAAAATAATTGGCTCAAGACCCGTGTGTATGTGTATATATTTTAAAAATGCAAATTTTCTAAAATGTAATTTTTTATTTCTGTTGCATCCCTTTGTTTCCATGTGCGAAAATCATCACACATCAGAAGATAATCATTTTTATTTCCTGGAGTGTCATACCTGGAATCTCTTCACAGATGCATTTCTTAAGTAGCAGAGAGTGGAAGCCTTGTCCCCTTTCCCCCAACATAGTCACTTAATGCTCATTGGTGGCAGTGGATCTGGGGATTTTCTTGACTTGTGCTTGTTTCCTGGTCAGTCTTTGGTTTTATGGATGTAAGGACGGACATAAATGTGTCTATGGATTTTAGAGAAAATCTTATTTCATTCTATATCCTACACTTTATCACTGTGCTCCAGTTTTTTGTTTTCATTTTGGTCCACTTTTATTCTCTTAGTTTTAGTTTTTATCAAGCTACTGATTGTACATAGTTTAGAAGTCAAATAATATTTACAATGCTTACCACAAAAAAATAGCCTTATGTCAATTTTTTATTGACCATGGAAGGTGATGATTTAACCTGCAAATAGCCTGTCATCCTAACATAGTTACATCTAGTGAGGCACTCCGCAACTTAGTGAGACCTGGTTTCAAAATAAAGAATAAAAAATAAGGCTGGGGGTATAGCTTGGAGGTAGAATGCCCCTGAGTTCAATCCCCAGTACCGCAAAAAAAAAAAAAAAAAAAAAAAAAAAAAAATTAGCTGTGTTCAAAGCCGGATGTGGTAGCGCATGCTTGTAATCCTAGTAATTGGGAGGCTAAGATCGGAGGATTGTAGGTTCTCTGCCAGCCTCAGCTACTTAGGCCCTCCACAACTTAGTGAGACTCTGTTTCAAAATAAACAATAAAACATAAGGCTGGGGTTGTAGCTCGAAGGTAGAATGCCCCTGGGTTCAATCCCCAGTACTGTAAAAAAAAAAAAAAAAAAAATTAGTTATGTTCAAAAGGAAAGGTTTTATTGATTCTAAAATACTAGTATGCAGTATTTTAGAAAGTTAAAAAAAACCTGAGTTTTTACAGAAAATTGCCAGGAAAATGTACTAAAAGCAAATTATTAGACCAGAAAGTGTGGACATACATAATTTTATGAGGATAACAATATTATCAATTTTTCTTTAGCTAGAGTGTTAACATAACACACGAGAAATCTTCCCTTCTCTCTTGCAGTAGTCAATGAATGAGTTTTGTTGTTTCCAAACCCTAGTTAGTCTTAATCACCAAACATTTTATAGGAACAGGGGTGAAAGTTTAGCCCTACTTAAAAGAACAAATGTGCTAAAAACAAGCTGTTCTGAGAATCATAGATTTGCATGAAAAACCTCACAAGGGAAAAATAGTAATTGCCTCAGCATGAGAGATGGAACATATTTTAAGATAATTGGAGACTGTCTTTTATGTGTTCTCTTTGGTTTAGTTTTGATTTCACATACTTTAATTTGTTTCTATCTCTAATTTTTTTTCTTAATGTATCCTTAAGAATGTAAAACACTTCTAAGGATCTCATTACTACTTGTGAAATTGCCTTTGTCCATACCATTGGTTGCAATTATTTTGCCAGAGTTACAAGAACAAAAAAGTATCTTAGCATAGGCGATTATATTTTAGCAATCTGACACTAGTGGAAACTCAAAACCTCATTTTATGTAGGTAGGTTTCATTCCCTGTACTGAAATGAAACAAAACAAGAAACTGTAACACTTTTAACTTAGATGAATATTTTAAAGCCTTTCCTTTCATATTTAAGTTCTGCATAAATCCTCCTTTCACTTTCATTCTTATTTTTTATCACTCATGTCTGTAAAATATACATTTTCATTTTTTTGTGTGTGGTACTGAGGATTGAACCCAGGGGCATTCATTCTACCTCTGAGCTACAAGACCAGCCCTATTCTATTTTTATTTTTTGAAACAAGATCTTGCTAGGTTGATGAAAATCTCACTACTTGCTGGGGTTGTCCTCAAACCTGCAATCCTCCTGTCTCAGCCTCCCTAGTACTAGAATTACAAGTATGTATCACCATGCCCAGGTACATTTTTATTTTTAATTTAGCTTAAATGCTGGTTGTTAATCATTCCTTTGACAGAATGGTCTAACTAAATATGTTCTAGTGTTTGCTGAACACACGAGGTTACAAATTCAACTTTTGCTTCTTTTTGCAAAGGCGCTGAGACGAGAGTTAAAGGAGAAAGAATACTCTGTCCTGAATGCTGTGGACCAAGCTCGTGTTTTCCTGGCTGATCAGCCAATTGAGGCCCCTGAAGAACCAAGAAGAAACCTACAATCAAAAACAGGTGAGACTGGTTTCTTTAATATATTATAAAAAACACATGTTAGGAGAAGAAAAAAAAAAGCAACAAAACAACCAAATAGGAAGTTTCTTTACAGTACTCAGGATATAAGGATTAAAACTTTCCTTCTACATATCATTTTATCGAGTAAATGCTTAAAAAAATCTAGGTTCTTAAACTAACAAAATTATATTGTGGCATATTTCAATAACATCATTGTAAAGGGAAATGAGCTGCAGAAAAATGAATTTATCAAAAGCATACTACACTTATAAAATAACTTCTGAGAAATTAAAAATATATTTTATGGTTAAAGCAAGTTCATTAATTGGAAGTAATTAATTGCAAGTAGAAGAAAGTTACTAAAATACAATAGTAAATAAGCAAAATATTTAAATATTGACAAAATAAGACTTTTTTATAAATATTTTTTCCATTTTTTACAAGGAGACAACAGCATTCTATTTAAAAATAACAGCCTATAGCATTGATTTATGTCCCTTGGCTTAAAATTGAAATGAAAAGTTCTTTATTAGCAAATACTGATCTGTCACAAAGTAAACGTAAGAGAAAATATCTGGGACCAACATGTATATCTATCGTGGTGTCCCACTGTTGGCAATCGAAGCCTTTTGATGCATTTCTGAAAATAGCATGAAATATTTTCCATTGTTCCCTTCACCTAGCAAAAGCAGACCTGAAAGAGTGCCTCGAGAAAATCATGAGCATTTATGACTCATAAGGGAGCACAGTTGGAAAACACTTCCCTCAGACATTTGCACAGGTAGCCATCGTCCTACTGAGCATTGCTTACGGAAGCCCTTGTCCAGTCCGAATACATTTCCTATCAAGGTCCTGATTTTCTTGACCCTTTGAACCTGGTGGCGTCTGCGTGTATGTGGGCAGCATGCACACACAGGCACACATAGCACACTTGGTGGCCTTTCCAACATTTCTGCCCACTTTCCAATCACCCACCTGAGAACCTAAGTGCCTATGGTGTCTCCTACCGCCCGTCAAGCCCCACCATCTGCAAATCACTCACAACTGCTATTTCTATCTGAAGAATTATTCCTTCTGAGGACAATCGGCCCTCTATTTCTTTGGGATCTCCATCTACAGATTGAAAATATTTGAAAGAATACTGCATCTGTACTGAACATGAACAGGCTTTTTTCCCCCTGTCATTATTCCCTAAACAATACTGTACAACAACTATTTATGTAGCATTCCCATTGCTTTGGGTATTATAAGCAATCTGAAGATGATTTAAGAGTACAGGAGGATATGCATGAGTTTTATGCAAATACAGTGCCATTTTATACAGGGGGCCTGTTTTGGGCAGCTGTGAGTTGTGCTGGAACCAGTGCTCTGTGAAGTAGAGAGAACAACTGTATTCTGTTTTGTTGTTTTTGTTTTGTTTTGGTTTCATTTTTGTGGTGCTGGTGTTTGAGCCCAAGAGCTTTCTACCTCCAATCTACACCCCCAGACCAATTTTATTTTTCATTTAGAAACAGGCTCTCACTAAGTTGCTGAGAGCTTCACTAACCTGCGATCCTCCTGTCTCAGCCTCCCAAGTACTGAGTTTAGAGGCATGCACAGCCATGCCTGGCTTCACTCTGTTTTATGTGTATTACCTACACACACATACACAAAAAATACACATGTGTTGCAATACATGCATGCTTCTAATTAATTCCAGATTCTCAGCCCTTGTCTATAGTCTTGGAATAGTTTTAGAATCAGTTGCTACTTTTGATAGCCCATGTCATATTACATTTTTTCTGTCCCTGTGTGCAACAGACAGTATTTGCTCAGATACTCTCTGTCCTCCACTTTATTCAGTCTACTACAGGAACATTTTGGGGAGCTAAATGATTAATAATGATCTCTCCCCTATATCACCACTGAATTTAAAACAAATAGAGTGAAGTCAAATTATAGAGAGTTCTTTGGAATGGTTAAACTTAATCAAAATTGGCTTTTCCTCAAATTTTCCTTCATAAAGTATAACTATAGATGACAGAAATGGATGTGACAAGCAGTAGGGATGGATAATGGGTTAGTGAATTTTAAGGTGAAATAGAAACAAATCCCAGCTCTTCTAGAATTTGCCATCTTGTTTGTGGAGTTCCTTTCCTTTATGTGTCAGCGAACTCCTGCCCTCTCCTGCCTCCCTGACCCTGTTTTTCTCCAGTCTTTGCATCTTCCCCAGGCAGCTCTGACCCCTGGTTGTTCAGCCCAGCGTCCTTTGGGCCACCATTGTCTCCTTTGTTTGGATCAGTCACATCCATCCCACCAGCAAATCCTGGCTTTGCCACATCCCAAATGTACCAGAATCTGATCCGTGTCAGCATGTCACCACCATGTCCTGCTCATGTCTCACCACCACGCCTTCTCTCTTGGATGATTGTGCATTCCTTCAGCTCACCTCCTGCTCTGCTCCTGCCCCTGGGGAGAGATTTCCAACACAGCAGCTGTCCCGAGCATTTGGCAATGGAAGCCATGTCATGGTACCATCACCGCCCTGCCACACACCACGGGGCTGCTTCTCTCACTGGAGAAGTCTGATGCTTTGAGACCACAGACAGGCTCATTGTCACTGGTTCCAGAATGCATCGTCTCTGACCTGGTCTCCTGTCATGCTGGTCACCCTGTTCCCTGGACAGCCCCATGCTCTCATCTAGGAACCTTTGGGCTTCTTTCCCGTGCTCCTGGGGGGCTTTGCTCCAGATGCCTGCACCTGCACTCCCCTTCTCCTCAGGGTCTTTATCCAAATGCCACATCTTTAGTTAGGTTTCTGCAGTGTCCTCTTCCTTGGCCACCACTCCTGTCCCTTTCTCCAACCTTCCCTAGTGTTTGCTATCCAACATGTTCTGTATTTCAAGTGTTCATTGTATGTATTATCTCTTGGCCTCACTTCCAGGCCCTGGGGAATGTAAGCTCTATGAAGACAGTTTCGCTTTGCTTTGTTTTGTTTTACTATTGTGCTTTGTAATATATAGCATACCATCTGGCACATAGTAGGCATTTACTACCTAGTTATTGAATGAATGGCCAGGTCAGCTGAGCGTCATCAGGACTGGATTAAGAAGTATAAGACAGATGTTCCTGAGAAGAGTGCAGTTTAATTGGAGAACAAAACTGGCACAAAGTGCTAAGAAAGCTAACAATAAGGTGCTCTGTTGTGCATCCCAGGAGAGAAAGACTCTGAGGGTCAGAGTGAAGAGGATGGTTCCCAAGTCATAGGAGGGCGGGAGGAAGGGATAAGGCTCTGGGAGGAGGGATGCCCATGCTTTGAAAAAGAGAGCCCAGTGGTGGGGAGCACAGCAGCTGTGTGGGGAGGAGGGAGCCCACCCTGGGGGCACAGGCCTGTGCCTGTGGGGGTGGGAGTCAGGAGCTGTGTGTGCTGGGTGCTTCAGACCACAGAGGACCTGGAGAGTAGGCAGAATGTTCAACTTCAGTTTTTTTTCAACTTGGAAGAAAAGTAAGAAATCCACCTGTCTTGCCTTATTAAATTAAAAAAGTCCTCTTGAATCTGCTTTTTTTCATCTCCTTGCTTCCCTAGGATTTTGCAGAGAAATGAGGTAACATTTTTATGATCAGCTGCTTTACAGCAGTGCAGTGTTATGCACTACTAAAGCTTCGCTTTGCGGTAGATTCTCCTTGGTGGTCAGTCACGTAAGGGTTAAAAAGTACACCACTTCCTGAGTTCTCAGTCTGCTGTTATGTTCAGGGTATTTCTAAGCCCCATTTTCAAATACCACATCTGGGGGGCAAGAAGAAAAAAGTTACATCAATTTAACTTTATGGATTTTTTTGTTTTGTTTTGTTTTACGATTAGCAATTCTCATACTCTCCTTTCTTGATATTATTTCTGTAATGCTGGCTGATTTTACCTGCTGTTAAAAGTAAATGAAAGAAAATTACCCATAATAGCTTTTCCACTCTTGTTGTTTACCATGACTCACGTACAGCTGCTTTCAGAAACAGAGAGCGCTTAAACATTACTTATTCTGTGTGACACCCAAGTACTCAACGTTGGAGCCATTCGCTGGGGGAAATTGTATTATGTTTTTTTTTTCAATTCTATTTAATAAAAGTTTTTTTGAATATGTTCCGTGTGCCCTGCCGTAGGGTACCATGATGGATCCATCTCTTTTCTTTAAATTCTGAAAAATACTATTTTTCTCCCTGATGCCTTTTTCCCTCTCAGTTCTTTTTTCAATTATCTTATAGTGTTGTTTGCATTTTTGTTTACTTTAAATCATCATCTTAATTATAATTTTATGGGGTGCAGTGATCATTTGATACATGTATATAGTGTATATTAACCAAATCAGGGGATGTATTTTTTAAAAGAATTAAAAATCACTACTAATATTATGGCTGTATATTAGGCCCTTATGTTTTGCTAGGCCTCTGTCAATACTTTCTTCTCCCTCCTCCTCCTTTCTTCCTTCTCCTCCTCCTCTTCTTCTTCCTCTTCTCCCTCCTTCTCTGCCACCTCCTCCTCCTCTTCCTCTTCTACCTCCTCCTCCTCCTCCTCTTCCTCCTCCTCCTCCTCCTCCTCCTCGTTATTTTTTGGTACTGGGAATTAAACCCAGGGGCGTCCTACCTCTGAGCTATGCCCCTAGCCCTTTCTATTTTTTATTTTGAAACAGGGTCTTATTAAGCTGCTGAGGCTGGCCTCAAAGCTGTGACCTTCCTGTCTCAGCCTCCCAAGTACTAGGATGCACAGAACTGGCATTGGTTTCTCTGGTTTAAAAACCTCCAGCAGCTCCTGGAGTGGGGGCCAGGCTCCTTGCGATGCACATTAAATTCTGCGCTGTGGTTTGGCGTCCACTTTTATCTTGCATCGTGTCCTGTCTCTGTCTGCTGGACACCTGATATCCATGAGCCACCCCGCTTCCCATGGTGTTCTACAGTAATAGGCTTCCTTGCCTATATCCTGCGATCCACCCTGGTTTTCCTGCCTGTTTTAATCTTACCTGGTGTGTAGCTCCTGCACCTCCTGCCTGGCTCCGACCAGCCTGTGTCTCCCTGTCCAGTCTCCCTTCCTCAGCCCTCTTCCCTGCTTCCTTGGCACCCCCTGATCTCTCTCCCTGGTCCCGGCTCCTTAGTGACTGTTCCCCTGGATTGAGGATCTGAGTGTGAAATGTGATCAGAGCAGCCAAAGTAGATACAATAGAGAAAATACAGTGCAGGGCTTCTCTTCCCTCACGTGCCAGCCACTCGGGGACTCTCACAGGTATGAACTTGAACTTTAGATACTGTTCTAACTAGGTGAACTCCATAGCCAGTGAATTGTGAGTAATTAGCAAAAGAAGTGACAAACCGGGAGAGAGGTTGGCAGTGAGAAGTGACCCTGGGGGTCAGTCGGATGACAATGAGGAGAAGGGAAATTATACAGAGAATAAATAAGAACAGTAAAATAAAACAAATCAGTAGTCTTTTGGGGGCTGTGAGCCACTGAAGCAATGAATTGTGCTTTGTTTATTTTTGAAGGCAGAATATAAATCAGTTAAGAGAAGACACAGGAATTTATACTGTATATTAACAAATTTCCTTCCAAAATGATAGCCATAAAACAAACAAACACAGGGATACATGGGTGACATGTAGATGTCTGACTAATTCAGCTCCCAGAAAAACTCATTTTGCTCAGAAATGTTCATTAAGTAAATACAATTTTTAACTAATGTAAAATTATCTGAATAGCTATAAAAATTTCATGAAATTCACAACTTTGTCAATAGTCCCCTTATCTTGTTTGAGCAATATGGAAATATTTAACTCCATTTAGTCATATCATATCAATAAATGATTTTTCATTTTAATGCATTTGAGTTGCTTTTATTTGATTATAGCCACCCAGTTGATATTAAAAAAATAGAACAATGGCACAATAAATCTGTCACCCTTTGTATTGTTCTTTCTAGTTTGCAAACCACTCTCATATTCATTGAACTATCTTAGTCAGCTGGGCAGATCAAAAAGTATGTCTTTAAAAAAATACAAACACAAAGGCCAAGCTAATACTGCAGTGCTGACCAAGGTTACCCAGCTAATGAAGGGGAGATGCAGGCCAGAGCACTAAGCCTCCACATCAGTGACCTTTCCCAGCCCCTGGCTCTTTGACTGGCCTTCGGCTCATCGCTTTAATTTCATCTCCTCTGTCTCTGCTCATTGATGAACCATCTGCCCACTGACCTCGTTGCTCCTTCTGCGCTCTCCGTGTTCTGAGTCTCTTAACCTTGGGCACGTATTTCTTGGTTTCCCCCCTGCGCTGCCAGTCTCCCTTGCTGTTCTCAGTTCCAGATCTGAACTGAAGAGCACTGAGGACACAATGGAGCTGTGCAGGACCTTGTGGGACGCCCAGCCGCAGGGGCCTTTGCCCACTCCTGCCCCCAACCTCTGGAGGTCATGAGGGAGCACCTGTGCCTTCTCACCTGTCCTGACCTGCAGGTCATGTTCAAAGGCACATTGCAGCAGGGAGTTAGAGCCTCCTGTTTGTGTCCCCCCTCTCTCTGCCACAGAGAGCTGCAGGCAGGAGCATCCTCTACCCCGAACACACACTGTATGATGTCAATCTCCACATAAGACCGCTAACAATTTTATAGGGTATTTTACCTCTGAAAATATTTATAAAATTATACAATTGAGTGTGTGTGCATGTGCGTGTATGCATGAAAATGCTTATCCTCTGTTTTTCTTTTTTTTTTTCATTAATTTCCCCCATGAATCTACTTTAAAAATTATTCCAAGCTGGGCATGGTCGTTCACATCTGTAATCTCAGGACTTGGGAGGCTAAGACAAGAGGATCACAGGTTCAAGGCTAGCCTCAGCAACTTAGCAAGACTCTTAGCAACTCAGTAAGACCCTGTTTCAAAAAACCAACAAACAATATAAGGCCGGGGGTGCAGATTAGGTATAGAATGTTCCTGGGGTCAATCCCTAGAAGCATCACCACCAAAAAAATTTTATTCCAGTCAAAGCCAAATACTGACAAGTGTTATCTTCTTTGTGGAATCTCATATATTTTATGGCATAACGAAGAAGTAATAAATGACATTTTTTAGTCTACTACATCAATCCATTTTGTACCAGTATACACGAACTTATGCAAACAAAATTTCATGATCATTAAATGAGTAAAGATTTGAAATTATCCTTAGTTTAATAAAAGTTACTGTTAGACCAATTCTCAGTGCAACTTACAGTTACAACATTATTTCCTTAAAACTAATAAAATGAGGCCAGATTACACATTACCCAATAGAAGTAATTAGGCTAGTAAAATTAACAGACATTTTTCCCCAAGGCTTTTTGGTTTGTTTTCTTAATAGCAGCTTTGTCAACTAGACCTCTATTCATTGTAAATGACAGGCTCCATGCTCTGACAAAACCCCTGCTTCCACACACAGGCAAAGTTGGAATGATTGGCCCCATAAGCTACCAGGGCTAGATGTCACCCAGGAGCCTTTGCTTAATGTCTCCCTCTCCACCTTTCTCCCTGTTTTCATTTTCCCAGCTTTCCTCTGACTTTATCTCACAGCCTCATGCCAGGAAGGGATAGATAGCCTTTCTTTAGATGCAGAGCATTCTAGGAGAGAGCTTTGATTAAGTTTGAGTAACAGGACTCCAGCGGCTTCTAGAATTCCCAGACTCCCTTTTAAATATAATGCTAAATGGAAGAATAATAATCCATTCCTATAAGAGAAGGAGCAGCTGAGAATTGTTCTAGACAAAGATGTGCTTGACAGTCCCTCGTTTATCGGGCTCTGTGCCAAGTACCTCATGTGCCCTGTGTCATTTAATTCTCATAACAACTCTGAGATACGAGCAGCGCTATTCCCGCCCATTTGATGGATGGGGAAGTTGAAGCATTGTTTTCTGTATTTTTTACTTAAAAAAACATTTGCGCAATAACGAAATATGTTTGCAAATCTGTTTTTTCCTCCACTGCTTTTTCTTCACTGAAACACCATAGTGCTTAAGACTCACATACCCGTTCACTGGTTTCCTGCAACCTATGAAAAAGGTGTTTAGGCAATATTAGACTAGGTCTTTTTATCTTCATATAAAAACTTAGAGTATAAGCAATTGCTTTCAGACCTGTAGTCCACAGCAATGATTTAATTAGCTTCTCAAGTCCAAATTAGATTAGTGAAGTTGTGATGCATGAAAAAGCTCAGAGAAATAGAAGGTTACTTTCTCGTCCAGCATTCTTAACTACAGAGAAATAATGTGGCCCTTCCGAAAGTAAAGTTCTATAGTACCTATATGGATGTAATGAATCTAGTCTTTAACTTTTCTAAAATGCTATAATGAATTTGCTGAATAAGTCCATCCATTGGGTAAAAATGTCAACAAAAATTTTATGCTAATGCATACCATAGTAAAGGAATTCACTTAAACAAATCAACATTCTTGATGTTCATAACAAAGGTTACTTTTATGGACACATTTCAAGTTGGTTGTTCACCATCTGCTGTTTTCTCTAATCAGTGTTACCACCATCCATAAGTCACATTTGCCTCATAAAAAAGATGGCAACAATTTATATGTATGTATTTTATGATAATCAGCACTGGGGCATTACTTTTTATTTATTTTTTATTTTTTTATTTTTTTTTGTGGTACTAGGGATTGAACTCAGGGACATTCTACCTCCGAGCTATTCCCCCAGCCCTATTTTTTATTCTTTATTTTGAAACAGGGTCTCTCTAAGTTGCGGAGGGCCTCACTAGGTAGCTGAAGCTGGCTGCGAACCCAGATCCTCCGGTCTCAGCCTCCCAAATGCTGGGATTACAAGCGTGTGCCACCATGCCCGACTCTTTTTTTTTTTTTTTTTTTATTTAAACACAAAGGATTGAATGATACTAACTTGTTCAGCATAGTGGTGTACTTATTTTTTATTTTTATTATTATTTTTTGTTATTGTTTCTTAGTAAAGAGCTAGAATCTTCCCAGAGTGCATTAGAGGTCTTTACCATTTTTGTACAGGGTAATTCTAGCAGTGGCATAAATTTTCTTCTTCAATTAAACTCATTTATGTTGGCAGTACATAAACATAAGGCACACTTAACTTCCTTTATGATGGCTAAGCTTGGTAGAAAGCATCTGAGTTTGATTACTTGATCAATCGTTAGCTCCTGAGTTAAGCTGGGAAGCAGCCTGGAAGAGACAGAAGTGTGGCCAAAAATGGGAAACTTTTTCTAAGGTACTGAGGACTGAACCCAGGGACATTATACCTATCCTTATTTCATTTATTTATTTGGAAACAGGGTCTCACTAAATTGTTGAGGGTCTTACTAAGTTGGTAAGGCTGACTTTGAACCTGTGATCTTACTGTCTCTGTCTCCCAAGTACTGGAATTGTTAGTGTGCACCTAAGAAATGACTAAGAAATGGGGAACTTTTAACCTAAGATTCTTGCCTCCTGATTTCTTTTCCTCTCTTCCTCTTCCATCTGTCTTCTCTTCCTTTTATTGTTTTGTTTTGCTAAGTCAAAGATACTATACTGAGATCCATTAGTTCATTTAACAAATAGCTACTTAGTGGCACTACGTGCCAGTGTGTAAGCTGGGTACTGGGAATATAGCAGGAAAGAAGACATTTTGTTGCCCCCCTGAAACTTACTTCCCTGATTCTTTCTCCATTCAGTCCCCAGAGACCTGTCCACTGTTGCCTTGTACACTAACTCGAGTAACTCACAAAACTGCCATCACTGTGCCGAAATTCAGGGAATGTTCAGTGAATGAAAAGTTGCAAGTTGGATCTTGGGTTGTTTAGTTTGTCCTTGGTCAGCTGTTCCAGGGTCTCTCTGCTGTTTCTGTTCTTTCTCTAGAGGTTAATCTCCTTAATGGTGGCTCCTGCTTCTTCCTCAGCTCCATGCTGGCTTTATTTAGTTTGGATCACTTTATAGGAAGACTAAAACCTAAACATATTTAGACTCTGGTTCTACCTCCATTCACTTTCTCGTCAGAAGTGCTATTTATCACCCTCTCTGGTGTGGTCTGTGTTCCTAGTTTCTCTTAGTACCTGTATTTCAATATTTGTGGAAGATATTCTCTAAATCTTTTTATTTTGGAATTCTTGGTTTTCCTTAAATTTGTCTATCTTCTCCGTCTTTTTTCGTTTGAAGGCTTTGGGAAAGTCTTTGGCTTCCTGGATGGACCATATCATCTTTGTCACATCCTTACTGAAAGATTTAGGCTACGTATGAGCAGGTTGAGCTACTCTGAGGAGCCTCTTGTTATTGTCATCCTTATAATTCATTAGATGAGCATAATTAGAAACATTAATCAGCTGGTAGCACTTGTTGATGCACTTATAATCTGGATCATAATGAATCTCTGTCATCAGTCATCCTGCACACAGGCGAGTGGGCAGGGTCCTCTTAAGCACCAATGGTTAAGATCTTAATTACCTAATCAGGAAATTTGGGGAGAGTAGAGTTCCCATTATTTTAATCAGAAACATCATTTGGTTATGAAGGGAGGGAGGGAGGAAAGGAGGGAGGGAAGGAGGGAGGGAGGGAGGGAGAGAGAGAGAGAGAGAGAGACAGAGAGAGAGAAAGAGAAAGAGAAAGACATTGAGAGAGAACAAGAAAATCTTTCCCCGTGAATTGTTGTGAACCAATCAACCTGACCTGATTTGCCTAGGTGAAAATCTCTAGAGATACCTAAATTTCCCAGAGTTACTAATAAAATGTGAAAAGGAAAATAAGAAAAGGAATCTTCACTGAAAGCCTACTATGTGCCAGGTATGTGCTAATAGCTTTATAGATATAAAGTGAGGTTCAAAGAGGTATAGGACTATTTCTAGGATTATGTAACTAGGTAGTATTGGAACTATAATCTCCATTTTTCTTTGCAAAACTTGCCTCCCCCCTCCCAGTGAAAATACCAAATTGCAATTTTTTCTTTGTTCAACTTAATATTATAATCTTTAGGTGAAATGTGACAATAATGTTACAGATACAGTACAAATAAGATATTTGGAATTACCAATGACTTTACAAGGTTTATCCTTCCTTTTCACAATAAAAGTATTTATAAATGCTTTACAGGAAATGTGAGGAGGAGGAAGAAAAATGAAGTAGAAGGATTTTTATGAAGTTGAATAGTCTCAGTAAAAAGTAAAGCTTAAAATTCTGTTCAGTTCAACTCAATTCAGTAGTTCTATATTGAGGAAATAGTCTCTAGTCTGAGTGCTGTTACACCAAGATGAAAGAAATAAAGTATTCATGACACAAGGCTTTAGAATCTAGGAACAAAAAAATCACAGTGGATGTTATATGTATCATCAGCATTGAGACAAATATAATAAACATGGGACATTTTTATTAAAACAATACTGGATAGTTTAATAGATGTCTATTATTATGTCACGGGAGAAAAACTCTTGCATTTTAAAAATATTAAAATTTTTTCACAAGCACCTAAAAGAATATTTTCTTTGGCTCTATTAAGATTTCCTGGAGATATACAGAGTCTCTCCCTTTCTCAAGTGATGAACTCTAAAGTAAAGTGTTTTCTAATATGAGAAAATAGGGTTCCCACTGGATAAAAGTGTGTGGGGGGGCTGACAAATCATGCAGCATGTTTAGGAGCAACAGGGAAGATGGGAGCTGGGCTGATTCCAAAGCCCAGTCTCTACTCTGGGTCTAGGTTTGCTTCTCCACCTGCATTTCAGTGAAACACATTGTAGTCTCTCACCATGGTCAAAAAGAGAGCATGGCCAAAATTCCCTGCAACTAATTTGCATATTTGAAGAAATAACAGTAATTGGACAGAGGAGGAAACTTCAGAATCCAGTTTTCTTTTCTCTTCTCTGTGTGGTTTGTTTTATCCTTTTCCTAAGACAGTTACCTGTTTTTCTTAAATATCTCTGTAACAACAACAAAAAATAATATCATTGTAAAACAGTAAAGGCATTGCTATTTCAAATCATAAACTATAAATAGAAAATAAGTATGTAATTTACAGTTGACACACATAACAATAAATATGTGATTTATAAGTATAAATTACATAATATGTGAATTCTATAATATATTACATATAAATAAATATATAATTTATAATATAAGTAGATTAATAAAACACATAAATAAAATTCCACCTTTAAGATTCACCCCGTTAAATGGGAAGACCTGAAGGAAGAAAATGGCATGTGATGGAGCAAAAACAGACACCCAGGGAGGCACATGTGCACACGCCCAGCACACATGCACATGCGTGCATGGGCCCATGCAGTTAGGGAGTAGGAAAGTAACATAGGAAAAGCTCCTCTGGTCACAGAATTGTCAGGGAACTATTTGGCTTTATCCTGTTGTTTCCTCTGTCTCTAAGATCAGCCTCTGTTACTGCTTTCCAAAGGCAAATTGGATTGCCCTCTGATCACTGAGCTGCATTTGCTCTCTGCCTTCCAGAATTCCCTGGCTGTGCTCTGCATGGGGTTGACACAGCAAGCTAGGGGAGTGGAAATGCCCTTGAGCCTCACTTCTGTGTGTACTCCAGCCGGCTAGGCTGTCTACCTGACAACACGCTAGAACCACCTTTGCCAGCCAGGCCTCACTTGAACCAGTGAAATCAATGTCTTTTGGGGTAGGGCCCCCTAGGTGTCAGCCTTTAAAAACTGACCAGCAACTAATTAACTAACTGACTGACACCAGGGTTCAGAAGCACTGATGGAGATGATCCTCCACTCTTGCATGAGGACCTTAGAATTTACCATAGGATATTTAGTAAATTTGAAGGAACAATTGTCCCTTGATTTTTTAAAATAAGAATTTGGCTTCTAAAGAATGCTCTCATTTCATTTCATTTTGGTCTACCTTTTTGAAGTTTTTATTTTTCAATTTTTTTTCACCCCAAGTTGATAAAACTTACTATTTCACATGTTGCTGCTTCTGACATGTTTCACAAATGTTCTGCAGAGTTTGGGTTCCATTTTGTACATTGCTTTGTTCTTGGTTTAAAGTGTGCATTGAACTGAGACTGGGATACAATGCACCCCACTTTTCTTTTGACTCAAAAGTGATTAGTTGATATTTTTTCCTCTCTGGCAAACAGATGGTGAATTGAACGTAGAGCTTTGCTGTTCTTCTGAGTAGTTGCTCAAGTGGGGATTATATAATAAATGCTACAAAAGACTGCTCCATCAAAAGATTGTATACTAAGCGAAGACAAAAAAAGTCACAGCCAGCATAAGATGTTTTGTCCCAGGACAAAGAAATCCCGTGTCTCTCTCTGTACCGGATTATTTAATGACTGACTCAGAAACAATTCTTACTTTATCCAAGGAAAATCATCATAATTAAGTTGTCTGTTCTGAGATTGGTAGTGTATTTTTTAGAATATTTAGTGAAACACAACTGCTTAAAATATATTTTTGACAAAGCTCAAGTGACTTATTAACAAATGCAGGTGTTAAGCATCATAAATGTTACCCCCTCCTTGCCTCCCTCCCTCCCTCTCTCCTGTGGCCGCTAGGAATTACTTTTTCATCTCACACATAGCATTTTATACCAATATAAAATACATATAATGTAAATGTTATATATTTAGCATTCTGTGGATATCTTGAAGGTATAAGGATTTAAATAAGGCTTGCCTTTTTAATGGCATGCCTTTCTTCAGAACACTTTTTCTCATAGGAGCCAAATATTATCCAGGTGAGGGCTTTGCTCTAGGCTTCTTGGCTCCATCTCCTCTCTCAATCTCTTTTTTTCCTCTTCTTATCTTGGACTGGTATAGTCAACCTTTCCACCAAGCAGTTGTGATGCTATCTCTTCTTTTCCTTGATTCAAGGGATTATTCAAATCTCTCTTTAACTTCATGGCCCTGAAGCAGCTCAACTCCCAGTTCTTGTGGTTGCTAAACTCTTCATAGCCCATTTGGTTCCCAGAGATTTATTGTAGTTAAGATAATTTTAGGTCTAAAGATCAATGTCTTAGAGTTTTCTGGAAATATTGGTACAGCAATGTCTTGGTCTGTCCCCTTTAACTTGACTTTTAAATAATATCTAACTAAAGACAGATGGAAGGCAACTGTATGTTGAGGATGAAGGCTACAGTTTAGGAGTGCTTGCTTCAGTTCATCTTACCATGAAGTTCATTTTACCATGAAGTTTGTGAAAGTTTGGTTCAATTTACCAATGATTTGGAACATTTTGAAATAAAATTGCTAATGTGATTGCTACTACAAGATAGCACATGATCCCCCCACCTAAAGTCTAAGTGGTTATTATTATTATTATTATTATTATTATTATTATTTTACTTTCAGCATAGTATTCAATAAATTATATGTGGCATTCACACTTATATTATAAAAAGTTTTGTGTTAGGTGATTTTGCCCAACCCCAGACTAATGGAAGTGTTGTGAGCACATTTAATGTCGCCTGGGGTGTTTGCTACATTAGGTGTTCTTTCAGCCAGCATTCTGACTGCTGTGACCCAATAAACCTGACCACACACAACTTAGAGGAAAGAAGACTGATTTGCTCACAGTTCTGAAGATTTCAAGATTTCAACCTGTCCAGTGAGCCCAGGGTATGGCAGTGGAAAGCAGAAAGAGAGAGAGAGAAAGTTTCTGCCCTCCCATCATGCAGGCCAGAAGCAAGAGCTCAGTGATCAAGGGGAGGAAGGACCCTATAATCTCAAGGCCGTACCCCAGGGTCCCCTCCTTGGCAACCAAGTCCTACCCCCAGCATGGCTTCCTGGTTTCTGTGAGGGCTAGGGGGACATTCTAAATCCATACCATTGTGGGTGTGTTAAACGTGTTTTTGATAGATGACATTTTCAACTTAGGATGGATTTAACAGGACATAACCCTATTATAATTTGAGGATCATCCGTATGCATTTTTGTTTTGATATTTTTCCTGAACTGCCTGTTTCCATCAGACAATCAGGATGATACCATCGAGCCAGGTAGACAGGAAAGGGGGTCTCCTTGGGAGGAAGGCAATGAGGCCCCAGGGGTGTTTAGCTTGCTGCAGACCTTTCTGACCAGCTTTGAGGGTGAGCCTCTGTGTCCCTGGCATCCTCCTATCCTTGTCATGCCAGCCGCAACCTCCCCCCACCACACACAGCTGTGTTGCTGACCTTCAGCTTTGAACTTGACTTTGACTTCTGTCTGTAGCTTTTGCTTCTCTTTGGGATTCTTACCTTCTCACTCCTGGCCTGTGGCCTGGCCTTGTGGTTTTCCAGCCCTTTCTGTATGATAGTCACAGTTGATGTCTGACATATTTGGGATGGTCCTTGTAAATTTTCTTTCTGTTGAAATGTTTGTGGATGATCTATACGGCTTGGCAAAAGTAAATACCCTTTATTAAAAATGAACTGCCAGCCGGGCGTGGTGGCGCACGCTTGTAATCCCAGCATTTGGGAGGCTGAGACCGGAGGATCCGGGTTCATGGCCAGCCTCAGCTACCTAGTGAGGCACTCCGCAACTTAGTGAGACCCTGTTTCAAAACAAAGAGTAAAAAATAGGGCTGGGGGTATAGCTCGGAGGTAGAATGCCCCTGAGTTCAATCCCCAGTACCTCAAAAATAAAAAAAATTAAAAAATGAACTGCCGCCGGGCATGGTGGCGCATGCTTGTAATCCCAGCATTTGGGAGGCTGAGACCAGAGGATCGGGGTTCGCAGCCAGCCTTAGCTACTTAGGCACTCCGCAACTTAGTGAGACCCTGTTTCAAAATGAAGAATAAAAAATAGGGCCGGGGAAATAGCTCGGAGGTAGAACGCCCCTGAGTTCAATTCCCAGTACCGCAAAAATAAATAAATAAATAAATAAAAAATAAAAATGAACTGCCAAACAGACTTAGGGATGATGAAGCATCTAAGATGTGTAATTTGTCTTCTGTTAATTCTTTTTAGAAATACAATAAATTAATCTTATTTTCTGAGAATTTATCCCCACCCCCTCCTAATTTACAGCTGTTCTGGGCTAGTTATACTTCCAATTTCTCTCGAAAGAATGAAATGAAAAACTGTCTTTAGATTTTACCTAACTCAATTTATGGTAAAGAAAATTGTTTTATTTCTTGAATTACTTTGTGACATTTCAGGGTTTACAAATCCATTAAAATTCAGCAGTCACTGAAAAATCTCAGCCATTTACTAATCTGAGTAATGGTTTCCTTCTCCTTTTGCCTGTATGTTTAGATGAAGCTGTGAATCAGTGGTGGAAGTGTGCAGAAATTTTTTCCTTACCCTGACCATTGTAACCCTGTCTCTGTACACCCTGGAAGTAACCTTTCAAAAGGTGATACTCACACTTGGCTCTAATGAATGAGGAATGGACAGTTGATTAGACATCTCAACTATTCCTTTTTTTTATTATTTTTTTTTAATACAGAATTGACTCCTGAGGAGAAAGCCCAGAAGATTGCCAAAGCCATGCGCAAACAATCGTCGGAGGTCAAAGAGAAGTGGGAGAGTCTGAACGCCGTGACTAGCAATTGGCAAAAGCAAGTGGACAAGGCGCTGGAGAAGCTCCGAGACCTGCAGGGCGCCATGGACGACCTGGACGCTGACATGAAGGAGGCGGAGGCCGTGCGGAATGGCTGGAAGCCCGTGGGAGACCTGCTCATCGACTCTCTGCAAGATCACATCGAGAAGACTATGGTCAGCATCTCTACCTTTGACAAAGCATTTTTAAGGAATGTTTGCTGTTAGATAGAATGCAAATATAGACTGTCGTAAGGGATGTTTATAAAGAACCCACCGCTGCAACCCCATCCCAACTCAGGAGTCATGATAGGTATTTTCCACACGTCCTTTGCTATCAGAACCCCCTTCTCCAGTAACCACTAAGGTGACTTTTATAATAATTTGCTTTTATTTTTAATACATTTTCCCACAATTCAACATCCCTAAGCCATGTAGATTAGGTTTACCTGTTTTTTTTCAAAAATGATTTCCAAAGGCCCTTTTAATTTCCAGATTTATTCGCTGTCATTTTTTTTTTTTTTTCTGTTGCTTTCAATGTATTTGTTAGAGGAACTGCAATATCTGCTTTGTAGTGTTGCCCACAGGCTGGATCATGCAGAATTGTATCCACATGGTGCAGCCCACAGGTTCCTCTGACTCTGTAGCTTTTGGAAACCGGTGGTTGGATTTAGAGATTTAATCAAAAGCATACGGTTTTACTATAAATTCTCATCTATAAATTTATCTTATTTTCTGAGTTGTATTAATGAAGGATGAAGTTAGTTACAAATTATATTCTTGGTCAGGAATTGCCCAAAATTAAGGATACTAGTTAGATAATGGTCTAGACTCTTTTGGTTCCCATGTTCTAGAAGACGTCTGGAAAAAATATAATGAAATTTAGGAGATAAAAGACAGAAATAGCAGATTTGGAGTGAAGTACGGTTTATAGTAATATATTAAACTATATATTAGGTAATCATGAATCAAATCACAGCATAAGCTAATGAAAATTAGAAGGTGTTAGTCTGACAGTATTTATCATACATGGGATTTTTGTTGCAAAACGTATATATCTTGTGTATAGATATTGGGTAACATTCTTCCTTTGAATACATGTGGCTGAGTAGGAGAGAGAAAGAAGAAGTAAATATATGGGTGTGTAGACAGAGGAATAATAGTAGCTAAACTGAGCATGGTGGCACATGCCTGTAATCTCAGTACTTGGGAGGCTGATACGGGAGAATCACAGGTTCGAGACCATCCTCAGCAACTTAGCAAACTTGAAGCAACCTAGGGAGAACCTATTTCAAAACAAAAAATAAAAAAAAAGATTGGGGATGTAGCTAGGAGGTAGAATTCCCATGGGTTCAATTACTCAGTACCACAAATCATACTCATCAAAATAATAAAAGCTAGCATCTATTGAGGCTTATTATGGGTCAAGAATTATTCTTAGCCAATTTACATATATATCTCTTAATCATCATACCAACTAAATAAGTATTACTGTTATGCCTATTTTACAAAAAACAAAACTGAAGATAATTGTTCAAGCCCAACAATAGCTAGATAAATGATAGCCCTCATGATTTTTGGTGTTCTTCTCTTTCATTAGAGAGACCTCTTTCATACTAATGCAGTTCATCGTAGCTTTGATCAACCATTTGAATTTAAAGCTCTAAAAGTTAAATACTCAAATTTAAACCTAAAAACTATCACTAAAAGAATGTTAGTGTTTGCCATTTTAAAATGTAGATGCACATAAATTTCCAGTTACCCTATGAATTAAGTAGACCTCTTCTACAATCTTAGTATCCTTAAAACCATTTCCCTAAATGGATATAAGTTTAAACTACTGAAAACACAGCCCATTAACATAGTTTCTTTGGAAATTGCACACTTCTTATATTTTAATAGATGGTTTTAAACACTGAAAATCTTTAAGTTAGTGATTTACAAAAAGCATGTTTTGTTGGACAGCAGAAATGCCTCATGTTTAAAACAGGAATTTAGTCATTTGAGTTTGAAAGTATCAGTTTATGATATAGGATGATTGATGTTGGAGGGGCAATACAAATTTATATATGGAGTTATTAAAGGATCAAAAGTTTGAGAGTTGTTAATCTCATTTGATTAAAGGAATTACCTACCCTCTACATGCAAATCCTTTTGTTCAAGTCTCTGTTTATGTGGAAAGCTTAGAAAAAAAGATTACTTTAAGTGAAAAGAATAAACTGTGGATTAAAATATTTTAACATCTTATTAGGAAAAAAGAAAATAAAAATTCATGTATCATTAGTCAAACAAAATAAATTCAAAGTCTGGGATGTTTTGCATGTGCTTTAAAGTTAATGCCTCGATACTATTGAAGCTATAGACAGATAAAAATAAGTACTGATTATCACTAAATATATTAAATATGTCAAAGCAACTGGAAAACAAAATATTAGGGGGTAATCAAATAATTTCAACTCCTTAAAATTATCCTTTATCATTCTTATTTTCAGAATACACACCTCTCTGAGGAGACTGAGATTCACACCTGCCAACAGGCTGCAGTTAGCACCTTTGATACTGGCAGATGTTTCTGTTTTTATAGCAAGAAGGGTCCCATAGCCTCTTATTCTTTTATAGGAGAGTGCAGTCAAAACATGATAAATTAGTTCTTTATTTTAGAACTCACTGCAATTCTGAAACCATTTTAAACTTGTTTTACTTCAAACACCTTGATTTGGAAGCTGTTAAAAAATAAACAATAAACTGTCAAGATTCTTCATGACCATAAAACAAAGTCTCAAAGACCTTCTTTGTCAATGCTTCTTTTATGTTTTAACCTATGCCTTCCAATAGAAAACCATTTTTATGAGGAAAAAAATTAAACTCCTTTATTGTTCTTTAAGATTTTAAAAACTTGTCTTGAAGTTATAATCTATTTTTTTTTAAAAAAACTTTACCATCTCTGGAAATAAAACTAGTTATTATTTTAAAGTATACAAATCTCAAATCACATTCTAGTATTTTGTTTTTAAACCTTTAATACCTATAAATAAAAAGACATTGATTTTAAAATCTGGCTTCAATTCTCAAGTCTCCCAAGCTATCCATGGAGAGAATATTAAAATATAAAGTTTAAATCATGGCTTAAGAAACCTTGAAGTATTTGAGTTCTACAGTTTTTTCTCAAACAGAATCTAAGAGATCCAAGTTCAAAATGAAAAACTGTCTTTCCACACCCAAACCCACACTCCTCTCTTATCCTTGCTTCTTTATTAATTGCTAATCCTTTACACTTACAAAACCCTCTATCACTATAGAACTGCTTTATTTCTACATCTATATTTGTGTATCTATCTGTGTGGGCCCATTCTGTCATTCATGAAAGACCAACATCTGCAGGAATGGAGAAAAACGACCACAAATCTAAATTCCTTCTCTTTCTAGAGTACAGAAATTCATGTCTTCTTGGGTGTCCTTTCTTCTGCCTACTTTTGGTAGGTTGGTGTCTTCAGGGTCCTGTCAATTCTTGCTCTTCACATGTTGGCCTCCATGTTCATCCTTTCTAAAGTCATGTGTATTCTGCTACCTCTAGCATCTGTGTTTCTCACCCCAGCTCTAGGCTCTAGATCCATTCTGTTACTGTTCGCTCGTCACTTCTGCCTCATACTTGTTCATGCCACTTTGGGGCTATTCAAGAATTTAAAAAATTAACTCATATTCTCTGATTTACCTGAAATTAATTTCTGTTCTAAAATAAAGTTGAACCCTTAATATTATTTTGAGGTCTATCAACCGTAATGATTACTTTTAGTTCCCTGGAGGCTAAAAGTAATAATTCTCTCTACCCTAGAAGGTTGTTTCATTTAGGCCTCAGAATTAAATTGACATAAGACAGAATAATAGAAGAAGTGCATATATATTTAGTGCGTGTCAGTTTTTAGGTTACACAAAAGTCCCCATAAGAAAATGAAGACCCAAAGTACTGGTAAGACCTAAATAATTTTATATCAGGATTGACAAGGTGAAGCAGTTGTGAAAAACTGACTAAATTATGTAGGAAGACTAAAGGAAGATAAGATTTATTTTAATAAAGTCGATTTGTATAGAATTTTGTTGCTCTTACTTCCCATCATTGATCATAGAAAGATAGTCTCCTGGTATGATGATTACATTTTCCATATGAAGGTTTTATCTATTACTTTCAGGAAGAAATATTGGGAGGTCAAGTACACGTCTTGTACCTGCTACCTTTTAAAGTGTCTTTAGCTCAAAATGACCCATATGCCAGAGTAGCATGTTTGGCGGTAGCATATTCTACAATCCATCACATGCGGTAGGAGGGGGAGTTATTTAAGGTAGCTAGAAAAGTTTGGAAGACAGAAGGAAAGGGGGGGATGGTTAGAGACATTATATCAGCATCAGGAAAATGGCAAATTAATATGTAGCATTAACAAATATTTATATTCTTCAGGACACTTTGATATTTGGTATTTCATTCGCTAAACTTGCAATGGCAAAAGAAAGGAACTCATAGATATGTAGCAGGTCCCCTAAAGAGCGCCACATGTAGAAATGATAAAACCTGAGGGCTAACACTCATAGGACGCTTATACCTCCTACTTGTAAGTTAAGTTTGGTATGATTAACTATAATTTTGTGACATACCAAAGAATTAAAAATTTACTGTTCTCTTAGCATCTTGGCTGTTTTTGCCATTCTATATTGACTTAATTATCTTGACTCAAATATCATTTTTGTAGACATTTGTTAGTATGGATAAATTCCATCCGTCTTATATTGCAGTCCTTGTGCTGAACTGTTCTCAACAAGCATCCATTCTTTGTTGGTGACAGCAAGAATATGAATGCTCATAATCTCAAGTATTAAATGGCTCTAATAAGGACTGATATTTAAAATATTTCACAACTGGTTGGTGTGGCTCCAGTCAATCAGAATGGCCCCATCCTAAAACCCAGCTGTGTGTTATGATGTGTATTGTTAGAAAAGTCCTGACTCGGTTGGAGAGACGAGAGAGAATGTCCCAAGAGCACAAAGAACTAGGAAAAATGAAAAGGGTAAAAAAAGTGAACGAAGTATTACAGTAGCCATGTTAAATTAGAAAAATGGGGAAATATAAAGAAAAACAAAATACAATCAAGACTAGGAATCAGTAAAGTGGACATTAACGCCAAACATTTTCCAGAGTAATTTGCATATAATCACGAGTAGGAAGGAGACAGTTAATTACCTCAGTGAGTTTGCATTATCCTTTTTCTCTTTGCACACGTATTTAAATGCTCTGGTTTAAAAAGGCTGACCCTGGCTGGTCATCTAAGTTAATCAAGACCTGACTACATCAGCTATTGTTGAGGGGGAGACTGGAGTTGCCCCTAAGCTGGCCTTGATAAAACAATGAAAACACTGACTTTTGTTCTATTCTTTTCCTATGACATGTTCTTTGTTGGTTTCTTCCAGGCGTTTAGAGAAGAAATTGCACCGATCAACCTAAAAGTTAAGACAGTGAACGATCTATCCAGTCAGCTCTCTCCACTGGACCTGCATCCGTCTCTAAAGATGTCTCGCCAGCTGGATGACCTCAACATGCGATGGAAACTTTTACAGGTATCAGCTCACGTCCCCAATCATAATGTGGGGTCGCACCCTGGATGGTCTTTAACCCCAACCTCATGTCTCAACACGCACAATCATTTCCTCTTTTCTGTATTGATTGTTTTCGACAATCAGTTTAGCTAGTGATGACATCAGGTATTTGTCCTTCCATGCCTTGAACCTAAGGGCTGCATTTATTGATGAATATGGATTTTAATGTAACTTTTAAAGTAACTTTCATATGATATTTGTAGAAAATTGCATAAGATGAAATAAATCCCAGAAATTGGAACCTATAGTAGGTCACAGCAACGTTTTTTTCAAAAAAGGGCTCAGAAAGGAGTTATTTTTCTTACCTTCATTAAGTATTTTTTTTTTCTTTTGAAAAACTAGGAAAGTTTCCATTCTTTTCTTTTGACTGGTTGCTATTTAGGTATCTGGCTTAATTTCTCCAGGTAGCACACTTAAAGTTTAGCACTTGATCTGAGCTGCTCTAATCTAGTTGTTTTAATGGCTCCAGACCTCACTTGCTCATTCCAGATTTAATAGAGCCAAACCACAGACAGCTCTCTCGAGTATTCCTAGGTGTCAGCATCGGCAAGCCACTATCCATGGCCTAATCTTTGTATACTGGGTTATGTCCAGTGGCCAGCTCCCAGGAATCATAACAGTTGCACTTTTCTCCTGAAAATTAGGTTAAGTAGAAAAAAAATAATTAAACAAAATTTTCCCTCTACTTCATGACTGCAGTGTGCCACCTAAAACATAAATATGCATTGTCACTCTAGCACATGAAAGTATTTTGTTTGAAAGTTATGTTATAGTATTGTAGGTTTCCTGCGTTAATTCTAAATTCAAAACACTCAGTGATACTTACCCGGAAAGGTAAGAAATGAGTGTATATTATTTGACAATCTCCTCTATTGTTGCAGAGAATATTTAGAATCTGAGATTAGTGAGGCAGAACCTGTTAAATTCATATATGCTCACAGAAATGTTTGACCTTTATTCTTTTTTGTTCTCCATTTCTCTAATTCATTATCTTCATGTGAAGATTTTGATGGTCCATCTTGGTTTATTTCTCATTCAGTTTCTATTATCACCATCTGTAAAGATTGGAAGTCAGATAATAGGTTATATTTGAAAGAAAGCTTGCTTTCTGTCACCTTCCCTATGATCTTGTTCACTCTAGAATTCAGATGTTAGTTGCAGGTTTGATAAGAAAAGAAAAATATGCTAGCAGGTGATGTTGTTAAATTTCCGGAGTAGAATCTTCTTTACTCATAAAGTATGGCATTTGAATTTTGTCTTACTAAATAAAGGACATTCTAATGCAATTTAAATAGCTAACAAGGAGAAATCAGAGCTGCCCAGTGAGCCATGCATACACAGTTTTATTCAAAGGCAGCTAAAAGTAAGATTGTCAGTCTGAATGGATCAGCTAAGTAGCACTACATAGACAAAGACCAGGGGGAAAGAAATGGAAATGTCAGTAGGCTGTGTGTGATTACTATTGATTTGCATTTTATTTCTCAGTGTAATAGCTCTGCATTTTTGTGATGCAGAAAACTAACTTTAGAATGTGTGCAAATATAGAGGATATTAATATACTAGTATACACTGAAACACAAATCTCACCTCCAAGTAGAAATGATCTGATGCAAACTCAGAGGAAAATAAAATATTTCATGCTTACTTGTCTTTTTACTCTCATCTATCTATCTATCTATCTATCTATCTATCTATCTATCTTCCTTCTCTCCTTCCTATCTTCCTTCCTTCCTCCCTTCATCCCTCCTCCCTTCCTTCCATCTAAACATCCATCCATCCATCCACCTACCTACTACCTACCTATCTACCTATCATTTATCTAATAATATATCTATCATTTTGTCTGTCTGCATGTCCACCAATCTGACAATTTTCCCCCATGCATTTTCTAGGCTTCTTTTTACTTAACTCTTCATATCATATTTTGCCATCTTTCCTTACAAAAGAGAGATGAGTAGGCATTGACACCATGACCACAGCTTGACTTAGGTGCTCTAGAAGCCACAAACTGCCTTAGAGGAAGTCCAGCATAACGGGGCAGAGATTCAGCACCAGATGATGAGGGCATGAATACTAGTTATACTACTTACTAGTTTTATTTCCTTGGGTACCTTTTTGTGTCTCAATTTCTTCATCTATAAAATGGTAAGAATAATAATACTTAGCCAATGTGATTTGGGTGGGGATCAAAAGAGTTTATTCATTTAAGTTGTTAGAAGTATACCTGGGATTATTTTCTGTTGCTTTGATTTGCATACTATTACTTTGATATCAGAGACAAACAAGAAGTCTAAGCGGTACAGTCTTGGGGAATAGCATCATTTATTGTAGCACTTAAAGTAAGGATATTGTTAAAGTCATTGTTTTGAAATCAATCTGTCTTGTGTGTGTGTGGCTAGGTTTCTGTGGATGATCACCTTAAACAGCTTCAGGAAGCCCACAGAGATTTTGGACCATCCTCTCAGCATTTTCTCTCTAGTAAGTACTAACAAATTTGACTGATCTCATCAATTGAATTAGTATATTTTTTCTTCTTCACTCAAAAAGCCATATTCTTTGCTAAAATTTAGTATTAACGTTAATGATAATATTGTGTAGTGCTAGTTGTTATAATATGATAATAACTGGTAAACTTCAAAGGAGAACAAAACTGAATTTGTTGTTAGGAATGATTTTGCACCTGCTCATTTGTTATGATAATTAATATATTATCATATGGTCACATGGGAAGGTTATGAACTTTTGCACGCTAAAAATTTTTTTATATTTTATGATTTTAAACTATTTTTTCTCCACAAAAAGTATTAGTTTAAACCACATCTGTAGCTTTTAAAGTAAAAACAAAACAAAATCTCCATAAATCTTTTTTTTTTTTAATATTTTTGTTGGTGCATTGTAGCTTCACATCATAATGTAGTTTACAGTGGTAGTGACATACATGCTCACGGAACTTGGTGGACTTTCCTCCAGCTCCCTCCTCATATAGGATATTGCGATTGGCATTGGTATTTTCACATATGGGCATAATGAGAGCATTTTAGTTTATTCTCACTACAATCATACTTAGCCTTTCTTCTGGGCAAGTACTGCATATTTAGCCAAAGCATATATGTAAATTTTTATAAGATATTTTCCAGTGGGACTTTTTTCAACTTTATGCAGAGTTCTTGAGATCTTAAATAAATCATTTGAGCTTCTATTTTATTTATTATTCATTGCTGAGGATAAAGAATGTAGGATTTAGAGTCACCCAGATTGAGTTTAAATATTCATTCTGCCTTTTACTAGACCTATGAATTTCTGAAAGTTAATTTCTTTGTCTTAAGACACCGTGACATCCGTTTCCTATGATTGCCTGGAGAATTAAATGAAAAGTATATAAAATTACACAGAACACCTAGCCCAGTTCTTGGCACAAATGCTTTCAGTAAATATTAACTCCTTTTCTTTCATTTCCCTTCACAAATATGTATAAGAAAGTCATTTGCTCATTTCAATTTGAATAGTTTAAAATTGAGGGCAAAGTGTATTTCCCAATTTTAACACCTTTTTTTGTATCCATAATCATAAAGAAAACAAGTATAATTCCACTTCTCCCAATTTAATTGATTACACTTATATCTTCTTTTAATCTTTTTGTCATTGTTGTTAAACTGCTTTAATTCAGATTAAAGGTCAAATTTTTCTTCCACAATTTCAAAAATCTTTTTTTTTTTTTTTTTTTTTTTTGTGGTTCTGGAGATTGAACTCAGGGGCATTCTACCTCTGAGCTATACCCCCAGCCCTGTTTTTTACTTTATTTTGAAACCGGGTCTCACTAAGTTGTGGAGTGCCTCACTAGATAGCTGAGGCTGGCCTCAAACCCGGATCCTCCGGTCTCAGCCTCCCGAATGCTGGGATTACAAGCGTGCGCCACCACACCCGGCTCAAAAATCTTAATCAATCATACACACACACACACACACACACACCCTCTTCAGTTTCTCAAAGCCAAATCCTTAATCTATCTTTGAGCCATATGCAGTCTTTCCTGGAATTCTGCTGGGCCAGGATGCATTTTTAAAGTTTTGATGCCGTCAGTGTTGATGAAGTAAATACATTTTCAATATTTTCACTGAGTATTAATTACTGTAGATTTCTTAAACTCAGTTTTACAGAATGTGAAACTTTATATTAGCATGAAATTAAAGAGGGTTTACACAATAATTGAGACTCTCTTTACAGTTCCAAAGATCATATTGATGAAATCTTACATTTTCATCTGTAAATCACTTTGTCATTATAGAAATCAAGCTCATGTTCTTTAAAAAGTGAAATATTGTAAAATTTGTGCATACTTTGTGAAACTCAAGTGCCTGGTCTTTACTGTCTACCATTAGAGTCAAAGGAAGTTGAATTTATTCAAATCGAAACAATTATTAAAATGAATGGAGAAGTGCAAACAAAATCCCAATTAGTAAATTTAATAATTGTTATCCCTTGGTGCTTAGAATATTTGGTTTTATTATATTTCTTGGAGTTTAGCCATGGTTATAAAAGGAGCCTGTTTAGTTAGGCACAAAATAAAAACTGACCTATTAGCCTGGTGCCAATTCTGAAATGAGGTTGGCCCTAATGAGAAATTTAATATACCTAGTTCCTCATTTTTCACCCCCTTTTATGCTTTCATGGACACAGTTGGAGAAAGGAGTGCTTGCATTTTATAAAAGAGAAAGAAAACTTGCTGAGCTAGTGTTCAGAATTCCTGAGATCACATTGGAGTGCCACCATTTATTTACTAGTTAACACTTTTTGGAAAGTTATGTCTGTATATGTAGTTATTTATCTGTCAAGTGGAACTTTAATGTATATCTCGCTGGATTTTTGAACAAAATATATATTTTTAAAATTCTAGCAAAGTTTAGAATACTATATGCTTTTAAGATATCAATACAACATGAAATTCAGAAAAAAAAATCAGGAACGTCAGCTGATTACACAAAGATCTAGTGGTTTTGCAAAGTTCTTTTTTAATTTACTTATTAGTTCACTTAGCAAAATTCCACTATAGCCCTGAATTCACATGTGCATTCTTAAAATACTGTTCTTAAAACAAGTCTCAAAATAAATGATTCAATGTAGGAATAATAGATTTTTTTGTAAGTAAGGAGTAACTGGAATTGTAAAAATTATCTCAATTAAAAAAAAATCTCAATCACAGTGATTTCTTATCTTTTTAAGAGATATTTTATTAAAGAAAAATATATATGACAAATTAGCACATAAAAGATGTTAAGCATCATTAGCCATTAGAGAACTAAAATTTTTAACTTCATTGTATTATCACTACAACAGGAATACCTTATACATATAAAAAATGATATCAATATCCAATGCTGGCAACAGTGCAGTGAAACTGGATCTCTCATGTATTGCCAGCGGGAATTTTAATCACAGTGATTTCACCACCGGGCGTGGTGGTGTACACTTGTAATTCTAGTACTTGGGAGGCTGAGACAGGAGGATCACAGATTCGTGGCCAGCCTCAGCTATTTAGTGAGGCCCTCTGCAACTTAGTGAGACCCTGTTTCAAACTCAAGAAAAAAAAAATAGGGATGGGGATTTAGCTCAGAGTAGAATGTCCCTGGGTTCAATCCAATCCCCGCTACTGCCCCCCCCAAAAAAAATCACAGTGATTTCTACTGCAAACGAAGAATACTGTGCTTTCTGTTGTTTGTCAGATGAAAATAAATATCGAGGGTTCTTCTCATATGATTGCTTTTGTTCTTTGCAATCCTTTGTCTATTTTTTTTCCTTTTTTATTTCCTATAACTGAATTTGTTCAAATGTCATCGTCTTTCCTTATTCAATAGCTATTCCCGTGACTTTGATGCAAAGTAAAGAATACTGTTAGTAATCTGGGGAAATTCTCTCTTTAACAAATCTAATTCTTAATCTGGATATAAAATATATCCAGTTTCCAGATGGCACTAAGTGTTAGATTGTGGTGGTTATGCACAGTAAGACCTGAGTTTTAAAGAAGTATTTTTTATGAGCAGGCTCAGTGAGTTAGAACTGGCAGTGGAGTGGAACCTGTGTTGTTTCTTTCTTCACTTCAAGTGTGTCTTTAGAGCCATTCTATTGGGCCTCGTGCATTTCATAATTAGAAGAAGCCAGCTCCAACACCAGAGCAGTTCTCACTGGATCTGCTATAAAATGTGTCCAGTTGTTTTGCATTAAGGTGTAAGGCTTTTGAGTTAGCAGTGTTTCCAATAACCTCCCTTTGTTTCCTCAGCTTCGGTCCAGCTGCCATGGCAAAGATCCATTTCACATAATAAAGTGCCCTATTACATCAAGTAAGTTGATTTTAATTTGCCTTTATGATCCAAGGAAAATGAAATTTTATTGATAACTTTTAGAAATGGAATTAAGTACTATTATCCAAAGGAAACAAAATATAATATTTAATATTTGAAAGAGATCAGTTTAAAAAATCAGAGTGATTATCTATGTTGTCAGGAAATTTTATCGACATTATCAGTTCAGGCTCCTTATCCTTTGCTTTGTTGTCAACTTAGCTTCTCCTTCCTACATACTATTTTTTGTTTGCTATGTGACACTTTATAATATTTCACATAATTTTTATAGCATCTTCGTAGGAATTGATTCTTGGCTTAACCTATGTATTGCCAAAGGACAGAATAATAAGATACTACTTTTACAGTCTCTCACATTGTAAGTTAGTAAAGTTACTGAGTTATGACTCGATATGCAATGAGTCATAGCTGACCCTATGTTGTATGTAAGGAGAACAGCATCATATTTGTGAGAATGCTCCTTTATCAGGAGACAACTGTGTCTCAGATTAGTTGTGTGACCTCAGGCAAGTTGGGAAAAATCTCTGTGCCAAGTTTCCTTTATACCATTCCTAAAACTAGATGTGATATCCCCCAAATCCATGCCGATGTTAAGACTTTACTCTTCCAATATCCCTGAAAATTCTACCTGTGAAGTGTTGGTGAAATAGCACTTGGTTATGATTTTTCTCTTGTAGTCTGAAATGTATCCCCAGGTTAAAAAAAAACTATTTCTGTAACATTTAACAAATACAATAAGCAATGTATATTACATTGTCTTATGACAATTTAATGATTTTATTCATGTGCAATATACATGTATTAAGTTGTGATGAATTTGAGAACAGGGTATCAGAGTAGTTGATTGGTACAGTTTTTACAGGCATGAATGGAAAGAAGTCAGAGACTGAGAAAATTGGAATACCTGAATTGAAAGCAGAGGTGTTCATCTAATTCAAATTTAAAACCTTTTAAAAATTTTTATATCTTTATTTATAATAGTAATAATGATGGTAATAGTATTAGAGAACTTTAATTTGCTTGGATAAATATTGACTTAAGCTGAATAACAGAGGCAAAATGTAATACCCCTCTCCACAAAGATGCCCACATACTAATCCCTGGAACCTGTGGATATATGAGGTTGCATAGCAGGGAGAATCTGGTTGCGAATCATCTGACCTTAAATTTGGGAGTTTATTCTGGATCATCCCGGTAGGACCAATGTAATCATAAGGTCTTAAAAGTGGGAGAAAAGGGTGGAAGAAGGGTCAGAACTTAGAGATTTGAAGATGCTACTTTACTGGCTTTGGAGATGGAGGAAGTTGGTCATGATTCTGAGGATGCTACAGCTTCAAGAAGCTGGAAAACCATAGCTGGATGTGGTGGCACACACCTGTAATATCAGTACTTGGGAGGCTGAGACTGAAAGGATTGCAGGTCCAAGGTCAGTCTCAGTAACTTAGCAAGACCCTATTTCAAAATAAAAAAGGTGGTAGAATGCCCTTGGGTTCCAATCCCAGCTCGCATCAAGGATGAGGAGGAGAAGGAGGGAAAAAAGGAGGAGGAGGAGGAGGAGGAGGAGGAGGAGGAGGAGGAGGAGGGAGACTTGTTGTTCCTGGAAAGGGCAGGGAAGTGAGTAGAACTTCCAAAGAGGAACAGCCCTGCCAGTCTTGATTTGATTCCATGAAGACTCCTTTTGTAACAGCAATAGAAAGCTAACAAATGTTCTAAACACTAGAAGTTTATGCAAATTAATTAATTGACTGAATTGACCTAAAGTCCTCTTTCATCTGATTTTTTTTCAAAAATGCAAATTGGGTTTAGTTAAGATATATTTTTTGCTTCTTACTAGATAAAGAAAATATTGAATATTAAATCTCTTATGTTTATACAGTGATTTTCTGTTTGACTGGGGACTTTTAAACCCCATCCTTAATGTTAGCTACTTTAAAAATAGTTTCTGTATGTTCAGGTCAGTTATATATGACTGAGAATTAAATAGTCTAAGTCAGAATTTCTCTAATCCACAGTGTTTTACTGTTGGTAGGATCGCATAGGACTGTATTCTTGCTTAATCTGTGAGTTCTTCCAGGGAAGATTGGTAGATAAAAGCTAGTTTACTTGCTATCTCTATGGCTATACCTATAACTAGAACATCTATATGATAGGATGGTGGCCAATATTTTTAATTTATTTTAAAAATAAAGCCTCCTAAGATACCTTCTACATCCTCAATAAATGATTGGATTTTCTTAAGTATATATGGTTTTAGTGCTAAATATTTTTTAGTATGTTCAAATATTTAGAAATTTGCCCATTTCCATAAAGCAAATTTTCCTGTTTTTATAAAATTCACCTAACCAGAGTCTCTCATTAGAACCTCTACCATGTAATTTAATAGTTTATTTCCTCAAAAAGAAGGAACATCAGACTTGGGAGGTAGAGTTTCAAAAGCCAGTATTTTCACATAAAGAATTGTTATAAAAACAAAACTTAAATCCCCAATAAATTAATAAGCAAGCAAATGTTAAATGAAAGGCTCTAATATACACTTCCCTTTGCATGGCTGCACAACTAAGTAGAAGAAAAATGTTAAAAACAAATTCAACATGATTGCATGCAATAAGAATTTCCTGGGAAAATTAGAGTGTATTAATTTGGCCAAAAAAAAAGTAATATTGAAGTAGGGATATTAGATGTTTTCAATGTTTTGTGTTTCTTGCTTGTTTATTTTTATTTTTTGTGATGCTGGAGGTTGTACCCAGGACTTCGCTCATGCTAGACAAGCAGTATTTTTGAAGTATACTGTAATGGTTCCATTTCTTACTTATTTCTAGAAAATGATAGAATATTGATCTGAACTGAAATAGTATATGTGGCATGAATGTTTCCATCTGCTAATATCTGTGTTAGCTTTCCTGGACAGTAACAAATACCTGAGATAATAAGCTTCCAAGGAAGACCAGTTCATTTTTGCCTACAGTTTTGGAAGTTCCAATCTATGATTTGTTGTCCATGTTTCTTTGGGGCCTGGACAAGGAAGCATACCTGAGAAGCAAAAATGAAGGAACTAGGGTCCTACAATCTTCTTCAGGGGCATGCACCCAATGACCTAAGGACCTCCCCATAAGCCCACCTTTTAATGTTTCCATCAACTCTCAATTGCGCCAATCCAGGGAACAAACTTTCAATGCATAGGACTTTGGCAGATATTTAAGATCTAAACTATAGAAAATCTGAAGTTGAAACACACTCTTAAATTGTTTGCTTCCTATGAGGAAGACTTTCTGAATATGATCTGGCTATTATTTCCAATATAGTCTAGTGACAGAAATTGTATTCTGCATTTAAGAAAATTTTAAATTGGCTCCTGCTGCCTTTATAATAGACCCAAATCTAACCATATAACACAGGCCTCTTCCATCATGAAATTTGGGACACATGTTTGTGTTTTTCACAAATTGTTCATTTCCTCATCTATAAGTCAATCTCCAGGGAGTTGGAGGGAAAAAAAGGAATCATGGGTAAAAGCTTAGGCTTGAACTTTGCTAATATGGCCCATTAATCATGAGAAAGTTATTGCTGCTCATTTAATTTCATAAATAATAATATAATCGAATAATATATAGTTGTAGTAGGCAATAATAATTATCACTGTAATAAATAACATATCTGAACACTGATTTACCAGGCAGTGTCCTAAGTCCCATTCAGAGATGATTTTCTTTTATTCTCCATTTACAGTAACTAACAAATACCTGAATAAGTAATGAATACACACGGAGCCTGCTTGAGATCGCACAGTCAGTTAAGTGGGAACACAGACAATTAGACTAAAAGACTGTCACCTGCCGTGGTACTCTTGCCCACTCTGCAGCCCTGTTCCCTCCTGGTCCCTGTACTGAGGCAGAGACCAGAAAATATTAATCACATAGCAAATGTGGGTAGGATGAAGGATTATACTTAGGAAGAAGAAAATACGAGCAAGCATATTTTCTTTCATAGTATACACTGCTTACCACTTATTATGTGTCTGCTGTGTGCCAGCAACTGAGCACAGCTGTCCAAAGACAAAGCCCTTGGAGATCCCATATCTTTCCTGGTACCACATAGCACCTTTGTATATGCCTTTCCGTAAACTATTCTATGCTTGTAAATTTTAGGAAATTTCACACTGTGTTTTGGTGATGGGCTGAGATGCTTTCCTACAGATAAGAGGATATCATTTGCCCCAGTTCTGCCAGTCAGACCCTGACAGGAGTTCTGAGGTGGGGAGCTGAGCAGTACAGTGCAGCCGTCCTCCACCTTTCCCTATTTCTGGGGTGAGGAGATTTCTTTCAGTGTATAGATTTCTATCCAGGAGTAAGAGGGCCAGTGAAGCTGGCTCGCAGGTCCATGGGCCTTAGTACATGGCTGGTTGTCTACACATTGAGCCTGTTGGTGTGCTGTCCTCTTTATTAGGAATGATGAGGATGGTTTTCTTTTCTTTCCCGACAGTGTCTTCTCAAAACCCCGAGTGCTTGACTTTTCAGTAAACCTGAGACTTGGTATAAATGATTATACTGCTGTTGTGACAGAGTTTCTCCTGCATAGCTCAAAGTTCTAGAGCTTTGTTTTCTCCCTGGAATCTGAAGTGCAGATGTTAATTCTTTATAGAACTCTAAGAGCAATGTCTGATCTTATACCTGGCTTTAACATGGACATTTTAGTAACCTGCGATTACAGAAGCCATGCATACCACATTCTCTAAAGTTGACATTACTGAACATTCCAAGGTATTAACCAGAAGGAACTAACCTGTAACTGAACATCCCTGCTTTGAGTTTCTCTCCCTTGTTCTAACCCCCCCTTAAGTTGGTCTAAATCATGAATTTTCCTCTACTGATTATATCTTTTTAATTTTTATTTTCTATTCTTGTGTTCATTATTGATAATCCCATCAACCTCTTTAGATCCTTTTCTCACTTCCCAAGGTCACCCTCTGCCTATCTTAATCCATTAAACATTGAAAAAAGTGTATAATTTTAAGTGAAATCTTGTTGAGCTCATGGCTTATTCTTCCAACAGTCATATACTTCATTTGCATGTAGCACATATACTTGTATTGGTAAAACTACATGTATAGCCTAGAAGAGACAATTGATGCATATTGTGTGTGTGTGTGTGTGTGTGTGTGTGTGTGTGTGTGTGTGTGTGTGTGTTGGTGGGGATTGAATCCAGACTCATTCTACTTCCAAACTACACTTCCAAGCTCTTTTTGCTTTTTTTTTAAATTTTGAAACAGGGTCTTGCTAAGTTTCTAAGACTGGCTTCAAACTTGTGATTCTCTTACCTCTACCTCCCAAACCCTAGGATATGCCATCACACTCATCATACTCATCATTAAGGCATATTCTTTAGAGAAACTTTGGACCCAGTTTAGGCAATGTAGGTAGAATAGTCCTCCCCTAAATAAGGGCAGAGAGGAGGGGCATATATCTAGCCTAACAGGAAAGTTAAAGTCACATAAATGTACGTATATACCACCAACAGAAAAAAAATAAAGGGCATTTTATTTTTAAAGATTATAGAAAAAGTTTCTGGAAAATAAATTTTTAATGAAGGTATAATTAACAGTGAGAAGTAAATACATTTCTCTCTGAATGGCTTCCTACAGCAGTCTTCCTTTCCCTCTTCCTCCTTCTGGAGAGGAGGGATGGCTTCCTTTTAGTTCCAGATGTTTTAAGTGGAGAACCCTTGAGGCACACTTTGAGTCTCTTTCCAGCTGTGGAGCTTGTGTTTTGGGTTTTAATGACAAAGAAATAGAAGCATAAAAATGAATGGAAGTGTCTATTTTTCTAAGAAGTGGTTTGTGACTCTGTCTTTATTGAAAATAAATATTAAAACTCCCTGGGCCAATGCTGCTGATGAGGAAGTAAGAACAAAAATTGCTTTATAAAAAAAAAATGTAAGCACCTTAGGATCACTAAAGTTCTTCTGCTCCTGAAGGCAGCTTCAGACAAATGAGCAGACCTTAGCCAACTAGAAAACTAAGCAGCAGAGAGCCTGTCCTGCAGCAGTCAGCAATCAGCAGACCATCACTGGGAACCTTGGAGTGTATTTCCCAGTGTCCTGGGTAATTGAAGTAATTTAGATGGAGTTGGCATTGTCTCTGAAAGACAGCTGACTAGCTTAGGACTTACAACAGTATTTTCTTTCCTGTTGTACATCTGTACATTCCTAGGGCCAACAACTAGAATTTTGGCTTAAGGTCTTCTAGATAACTTAGTTACATTAAGTGATAGCACCATCATCTTCTTATACAGTCCGATATTTAGGATCAGGGGTGCAGTTAATAAAAGTCTACCATCTGGTACAGGATGGATTGCTAAGGGGCCATTGGAAGAAGATCTATACTTAAGTTTGTGATCATTAATTTTTTAAAATTGTCATTAGATTTAGCAAAAGCACAGAAATAATGATGACTAAAAATTGTAAAATAAGCAGAGTATCTTTTTCTGTGCTGATTATAAAATAATACAAGAAAAGATTTCATATCACTATATAGAAAAGTTAAAAGTAATTAATCCCTGCTTTTATGTATATGAAAGAGATAAAGTAATAATTTTTTAAAGCTGAAGATATAAATTCACCTTTTAAAGCAAACATTGATTGGAGGGTGATGATTTCTCAATTAAAGTAGGAGAGAGAAAGACCAACTGGCAGATAAAGGGAGGCAGATTTGGTAGTAGGAAGGTAAAGGAATCCTAATCTAGTGGTTTCTGGTTTTTCCATGTTTCTGGTTTTTCTGGAGTCCTAATATAGTGATTTCTAGTTTTTCCATGAAGTGTGAGATAAAGTCAAATGATATTAATGTAGGGAAGTAAACTTTCCTTTTGGTTTGAGAAAGAGAAGGCAGTAGGAAATTGTCTTGGAATTTGAGAAAATGAATTTACTAGGGAATGCAGTGTAGTCTCCAGAAGTTGAGCATTTGAAGTTTGAATCAAATATTTAAAGTTAAATCAGTATGTTGAGTAATTTTCTCTGGTTATATTCATCTACAGCTGCTTAGGTTCAGAAAAGGCAAGTGATTGAGCAGATCCAGGCCTGGGATTTGCTAGGGGTGAGAGAGAAGCAAGGCAGATGAGGTTGTTTGTAATGATTATAATGATGGACTATGGGCTCAGATTTGGATAGACTCATCAAGAAATACTTTCAAAACTTAATTTTGCAAATATACTTCCATATCGAGAACTCAGACTTATAATCATACCATCTGTGTTCAAATCCCATTTCTGCTTGTGACCTTACGCAGATTATCTCAGTACCCTCTACCCTAGTCTCTGTCATCTGTAAAATGGGGATAATACTGTCACCTAAATCATAGCATTATAATGTGGAGTCACTTTACACAGAGGAAAAGGAAAGTTTTACACATAGAAAAGTGCAATTTGAGCACTGGAATAGTAGACTATTGGTGTAATTAATTTTGTGCATCCTGATGTAGTGTGTTATCTTTCCCTTTGACAGCAAGGAAGGGATATTTCTCTTTCTGTGATTGTCTTTGTCATAGAACAATGTCCGTAGTTCTTTTTCTCACATTTGTATTTTTAATTAACTCATTCACCTTTAGTTTTTTTCTCTTACATGCCTATATATTTATAATTAGAATGAATGATAAATAGCAAGCCGAACAGAATCCAGTTTCAAGCATAAAGTTGGATAGATAGTAACAAGTATATTTGGTTGCATGTCCGTCTTTGGACAAGCAGGATGCTTTCTGATCATGTTCTAAAGCTTCAGGAGGAAAAATGAAACTACTCTAATTAGGACAACTGGGTTTAAAAAATATCTTTCCCAAAGCAGTTGTTTGCCCCCAAAATCAGCATCTTAGCAATTTATCAAAAGTGCATGTACTGTGCTATTGGTTCATTACCTCATGTAGCAGGCAGTGTTATGACACAGTACTTTATTTTTATTTGTTTGTGTACTATCATATTATTTGTGTTTTACTTTCAATGGCTTACCAGAGTACATTATAGTGAATAATAACAGGTAGAGCAATATACTATTTTTAACCTTATTGGTTCAATATTTCATTGAAGCCATATGGGGACCATAAATTATCCCAAATGGGACACTTACAAGTAAAGGGCCACTTTTAGTAATTATACTGATGTATAATTCCTGGATGTAATCCAGTATAAATTAGGATCATCACAAATGTTGAAGAATAATTTTCAAAATAGGTAAAATCTTGACTGTCACACAGGTATAAAGAGAACATGTGTCAAACACTTCATTTAACTCATTAATTAGAGACCCACTAAAATGTGATAACAGGCTCCAAGTTGAAGACAAAGTGCACCAACTTTAAAGTCAGATAAAAGATAAGAAGATGAATTTGCATAAAGATGCAAAGCTGACAAAATAGCCACTATCTGCTGAACAATAATCAATTGCATGCCAGGGAAATACAATTTGCATTTCTATGGACAAAAAATGCATTATCATTAGTTTTCTTCAGTTTGCAGAGTTTAAAATAGCTCCAAGATAATTTACGCTTTACAGGATATTTTGCTAATATTTTGCCCCCATGGGAGGCCTTCACAGTTATTTCTTAGGAAGGCAGAACTGGGATGGCAGGGTACCCTAGCCAGAGATCATATATTCTCACTATTGTTTGCTTCATGAGGTTTTGAATTAAGTATCCATTGTTTCCTTGTTAGATTTTTAATTTTTCCTTTTATTCTTGGACAGATCCCTATGCCTGTTGCTTTATGAAAAGATGATTTTTAGTAACAAAATTACAATTTCATATGATGGTTTATCAAGCTGCACAATATTAAACCTCACTCCCCTCTCATATTTGAGATTAGGTGGGAGCTAGGCTGCTGTTGTTTTTGGGGGGAGAAATGCTACTTTGATTCTGTTTTGGTTTGCCTGCTCTGGAGGAACTGGAAGCATTTTGGCAAGAGTTGCTGAGCAATCTGCAGCTGTTCAAATACTCGGAGCCTGTAGGTTCATTGTGGGTTTTGTTCTGACTCTCCTCTCCCCACTTGAAAAAGAAAAAAAAAAAAAATCCAACAGCCAACCACATCTACTACTTTTCTTTTTTTAACCATTGTTTGGTAAGCTGCAGTTTTACTTTTGTAACCAGAGGCTGTGTTTATTTTCAGCGTTGGCAGTTCTGCCTAATGAATCAACTGGTATTGAATTCACAAAGGGAGATGCCTTTCCCTCTCACCATCTGTTTGCCAAATGTGTGTGTTCCCTCAGCTCCCAGTACACGGTGGTGTCACTAAAAAGAGCCATTAGCAAGCGGGTGTTCAGCTTGAATTCTCAATCCTCTGCTGACTGGATAGTGGTATTTTCCCTTCGTGGTTCCAGAGGAGTGGGGAGAGGTGAAGCATCACACCTATGATTCTAGATTTGCACCCTTGTATTCATTGAGCATCAGGTCCGACTCTGCATCACTGAGAGCTTGAGTTTGGTCCCGGATCCATGGTTTGTTCCTTCATGATGAGATGCAGTCTCTGGACAGTAGTGTTGTCATGGGGATTGAAGTTACTCGAAACAGAAGATGAGAGATAAACTGAATCTTGGTAGACTAAGACTAGGAGCCCATGATGACCATATGCTGTGTATCTACACTGTATTTTTAGCAAATCGTTCCTTAATTCTTACTGATATTAGGAAGGACATCCTCTTAGAGATTCTGCTTTTCTGCCAAGCTTTTGGTCACAATCCGAATAGTAAGACTTTAAGTCAGACAATTTTAGTAGTTGCCCTCTGGTTTTCAGAGCAGTACAGATAGTGAAAGGGTGGAATGGTTTTGTCTGTGTTCAGAAGTCAAGTGGAGATACATGCTCTGAAGTCAAGAACCAGAGAAGATGAACCAGATGGCTTTCCAGCTCGTCTCAAAGCAGATCTTCCCACTGTAGAAAAATTACGTATCATTTTATGTGAGATTTTGGAATTTCTAGGACATTTTATATACTCAATCTCAGCTATAAACTTGACATATTTATCAAAGCAAATTATAAATTATTTGGGGGATTCTGTTACCTGTGACATATAAATATAACGGTGATTAGGTTTTTCCCCAGGTATGTGCCCCCACTTTTTAGTATATTACATAGGTTTTTAAGTGATTTCTTTTAAATTTACTTTTATGAATATCTTAATATCTTTTTTCTTGTATACTTACTATGCTATTTCACTTAGCTTACTAAACAGTTTTATAAGAACTGTGTGTCATCTAAGAAGTCTTTGGAGTACTATTAAATGTTTGTAGTCTATTCTGACCTAGATAAGAGATAGTAAGCCATTTTAAAATGTAAGATCATCAACCCATCAAAGTTATGAGCTGCTTACCCCCCCGCCCCCACGTACAATAAGGGACTTAATTTAAACACTACCTGTATCTGTTAACCCTCATCTTATTCCCCAAATACTTCCAACTAATATATAGATTCACTTTGGAATTTACAGAAAAAAGAGAAAGTAAAAAACTTGCTTTTCAGTTAAAGAATAAAAATTATGAGTAATATGGATGAACACTAGAAAAATAATAATTCTGCTTACTAAGGGAGGTGAGTAGAGTCAAAATGATAAGAGAGGGAAGTGTGGGACATCCAGATACACAGAAAGAAGAGAAAGAGCACGTTTGCACTGAGGAAGGAGAGACCCAAGATTGGAGGGATTGATCCTCCCTTCATGATCTGTGGAGCATGGGATGGAGATCTTATTTAGACTTCAACTCTGCATTTCTCCAGTCTTTGGAAATTCAAATAAGACTTCTAAAACACAGTGATGGCTCTTCACAACACTAATGCTGTGAGTGGATTCATTCTGAAAGAGAATTTACATTTGCTTCATTGTGGTGGGATTATTCTGGAGTCTATGTTGACTTGGCCCTATCAAGCCTGGACCCCAAGGATTCATGATTGTCACTCTTTATATCTAGGTTTTAGTATTTAGTTGCAATACTTTTTGAAATAGGTGAAATGAAGCAAAATTTACCGTCTTTCTTTTCACAATATAGTTTCTCATATAAAATGTATTACTGATGTTTCTAGTATTAAATAATTATTTTGCATTCGGATTCTAAGTGATCCACAAGGGAGATAATTTTGCACGTGTTTTTAGGGAATTAGGGGGAATATCTGTTTGGGTATTCTCTGTGTAGCCTATATTATGTTTTTTAACCTTTATTTTTGAAATTTTTCTTTTTTCTCAGCCATCAAACACAGACAACCTGCTGGGATCATCCTAAAATGACTGAACTCTTTCAATCCCTTGGTGAGTGTTGTTTAATTTAATAGTAGTGAATTAACCAGAACAAGTGAGAACTGTACATTCTCTTAAGGAAACTAGTTGCCAGCTTCTCTTACTTGGGATATTACATTGAAAGAATCATGTCATTGGCATTTAAAGTCAGTTGAACTTCTGAGGGCAGCACAGTAAACAGGTAGTGCCATTCTTCTTTTGAAAATGTGTTGTTTGGAAAAGAGCAAGCCAAAAAGAGTTCATTTGCCAGGAGGAATGTAATCATAGGTTTTACCTCCCTCATACTGAGTCATCTGGAATTTCAGCTTTGCATAGAAAATAGGAAAAAAAATACAACAGCTTCCAATCCACTACTTTAAATTTGCTTTTAGCTTACTTTTCATTTAGGAAAATGTATCAAATTAGCTTGCCTAATTTGATTTTAAGTCATGAAAAGCTCAATTCATTTTGATATAAAATATGAAAAAACACATTAGATGAAAATTCTGTTCTTGTTTTAATTCCTAGTAGACGTGACTTTTAATTGATGGTTGAGCCTGCCTCCTTCAGTTTTGTCCAGTGCTTTTTGGTTTTCTCTTTGGGTAACTAAGAGAATGCTAGAGGAGAGAGCTACATTATAAAGCTTCCCCCTACAGTTTCAACTCTAAGTACATACACTACTTTTTCTCTCTAAACATTGGGATTCTCCATGACCTTTCATTTGGGTAGGAAAGCAAAGTATAAAAGTCAAACAAGCAAGAGAAAAAGCCACTGAATTGCTTAGTTGATAAGACAAGAGACAAAATTTCAATGCTTTCTGAGTTTTCTTCTGACTCTACTAGTCTCTGTCTTTAGGGGACACAAGAAGAAATTGCAATATCCATTGTTTTCAAAGATGTTAATATTCGTTATATATCATTTTAACCAAATCTATAAAAGGGCCCAAAGACTCTAGGGAAACTTTGGGTGCATAGGTTCGATGAAGAATGGACAGCTCTGTACATGAGTGATTGAACAAAGGGACAACCTAGTGGTAGCAGACTGAGGGAAACAGCAAGGCTTGTCTGCTCAGATTCTTGTTGGCCTCTCTGTGGCATTCTTTTCTTCCAGGTAGAGGTCCAGGACACCTGTCGTATGAGGGTCTTCAAGGAAGAAGAGAGAGATCAGATAGTGACCTTTCTAAGTTTTATGCCTAGTTTTGGGGAAAAGGAGTTCTAGTTCCAGTGACTTGACTTAGGGAACAGGAATTCTGCTTTCTGTGACTTGCTTTAGGGGAGAAAGAGGAAAGAGAGACAGGAAGACTGAGGAAGGTCAGGAAGTCCTTGCTTCTGAAGCCCTTCCAACTTCCCTCCTTTCAGAGAGGGAAGCCAAAGCACCATTCTTTGGAGTTTTGAGCTCAGCACCTAGTAAAAAGTGCTTTCTTGGAGTTTTCTGGGTAGCACTGCTTTGAAATATATCTCAAGAAAATGTAATGACCATTTCATTATTTTTATAAATAGATGTTGTGAAATTTAGGAAAAAGCTTCTTATTGTGGACAGATGTAATATTTTTCTATCGTCCAAAGTAAGCAAGTGCATTCTTGGCATTGAGTATAAGTTAAATAATAAGCATGCCTTTAAATTTTTTCTTTTTCCATTTCAGCTGATCTGAATAATGTGCGTTTCTCTGCCTACCGAACAGCAATCAAAATCCGAAGGCTGCAAAAGGCACTGTGTTGTGAGTTATTCTATCAAAATTTCTCCCTCTGTCCTTGGGACCCCCTTCAACAAGATAAATGAGTATTTGTGGGGGTTGATCTGGTTTTCAGTGCATCTTGCTCAAGGAGATGGCTGTGGTTCTGCAAATGCCTCATTATTTGCCCCGTCAGCATGCAGGAATAACGCAAATGAACATATGCCATTCGCAGGTGGAGAACAAAATTAACCCAAATACAGGAATGACATAAAAAGTTTGTTAAAAATTATGCTGTCACCCAACTTAAAAGGACTAAATCAAGATAGCAAACTAGTAGGTCACTGTCTTTTTAGTACTCTGTAACCATCTAGAAGTGTAGGGTTCCAAACAGGTTGACTCAATATAATCATATAATATAGAAACACTAAATAATCCCATTTCTGATCCAGATGTGAACTTGAACCTTAGCAAATTAGAAAAATATATATATATCCATTCTCTCTCTCTCTCTCGTACCGAAAATTGAACCTAGGGGTGTTCTACCTCAGGGCCGTGAACCCAGCCCTTTTTAAATTTACTTTTACTTTGAAACAGGGTTTGCCTAAATTTCTGAGGTTGTTCTCAACCTGTGATCCACTTGTCTCAGTCTCCCCAGTACTGGGATTATAGTGTGTACCACCACATCTAGCTTTATTTTTTATTTTTTTACTTTTTGCAGTACTGGAGACTGAACTTAGGGGCATTCTACCTCCGAGCTATACCCCCAACCCTATTTTTTTATTCTTTATTTTGAAACCGAGTCTCACTAAGTTGAGGAGTGCCTCACTAGGTAGCTGAGGCTGGCCGCGAACCCGGATCCTCCGGTCTCAGCCTCCCGAATGCTGGGATTACAAGCGTGCGCCACCACGCCTGGCCAGCTTTATTTTTAAAAAAATACTTGGAGCCTTTAGTATTATTATTTTTTCTTCCCTGTGGAGGATATGTTCAAGTGGTATTCTGTGGCAGTTGTTCTGCCAAGAGGTTGTCCCCCTCCCTCCCCAAATAGCATTAAATTAAATAGAAATACAAAGGCTTATAATACAGTATAGATTTAAACTATCTAGATTCTATCTGTGCATGCAGTTTTAATGATCAAGTCTACCCAAAGAATACTTAGGGCTTTTCAGATAGTTAATATAGAAAGTGACATTTGACTCTACTTTTAAGATAGGATGACTTGAAAAGTTTAATGTATTCTTGTTTGCTACCTTTTTAAAATAGTTGTCATATGTCTAGGCAGGCTCGGTAAAGCTTTGAAAATTACCCTTACAAAAAACGATACATTAGAGTTGAAAATTTTGCTCCTTAAAAGCCAATAGAAATTAACAATAAATTTTAAGCTGGCTACATGAGGAGAATGGACAAAACATCACAATACAGAGCTTTAAATGATAATTTAAAAACTTCTGCATGGAAAAGAAGTCAAAAGGGCTGAGAAACACCTGCAGACAAGGCAAGGCAAAAAAATGAGGTGACCTTGACTCCTGTGTAACTCACAGAGCTCCAAAGATAATTAGCCAGTTGTGATGGCTACTGAAAGTGTCGCCAAATGACCAGGGCGAAAAAATGGGAGCCCACACGCTGGGGCTAGTCATCTGTATATTGAGTGAGAAGAGAACAGAAGTAAGTTACCAACACACAAAAGGGCTGTTCAGTGGGCTCTCTGAGTCCGTGGTGGCAGCAGTTTTCAGAGGCTCAGCTGCATGTCCAGTATCCAGCTGGCAGGGTTGGAAGGGCTTCTCTGGCCTGATGAGCTATAAAATGAGGACAAATGACTCAGCCACAAAAACCTCCACGGACAGAGACTGTTTTGTAGCATGACGCGGGTCCCAGTTTTCCGCCATACTTCTGGGTGGAAAGACTTATTAATGCATCTGATGTTTTTCTCCTGATGGTTTTTCTGACCCTTAAAGAAAAGCTCCTTCCTTTAGCTCATTCTCTAACCCCAAGAACTGAGATTGCTTCTAAAACTAAAGGGTATTTGGTAAAGCTCAGTGAGAAAAGTGCTGGGTTGGGTGGGGTTTTAAATATTTGAGGGGGTGTCCTTATAGCTGCCAACCTCTACTTTTCTCTCTGCCTTTCACTGCCCTGTGCTCTAGCTGGGACCTGGGTACCTCTTGCCTGTTGCTAATTAATCTGCACCTTTTTCTTCCATTCTCTCTGTTCTCTTGAGAAGTCCTGACCACTCCTCTACAATGCTCTCTAATCCTTTATTCCTCCCAAATATTGTTAAATTTTTACCCCTTTGGGAAACATTTTCAACCTAATCCCACCGGCTTCTAACTTTATGATTTATGATTGCCTGTAATGACAAATTCTCATCCAAGCTACGTATGCTTGCCCATGTACATACGTGTGACCATGACACATTAGGAGGGTTGTCTGGTCTCCACTGATCACGTCAGCGCTCGTGCCTTGCAAATCCCCACCCAGCTACTGCCCTAAGGAGAGAGTGCAGGTGTGGCTGTTCTGCTAGTGTTCAGTCATTTGCCAGGCAAAGAACTCAAATTCAAAGAAAGAATGTTGCATGTGGATCCGATGCTCCTGCTTACAACAGATTCTTGTTTCCCTTAGAATGGAAAGGCCTTTGCTGACCTCCCCTGCGTCCATCTCTGCCACTTAGCTCCACTGTGGGCTCTCATAGGTTCTAGTTGCAGACTGAGATGGTAGAGTTGTGTTCTCTTCCTCCTGCCTGAAAAGCTCTGGCCCTTGCCCTTTGCACCTACATCCTTCCTATGGCTGCTGTGGGCTCTTCCTTTGGGACCAGTTTAGGTGCCAGCTGTGTTTTCATGAGGCTCTCTGTGACTCCTTTCTCCAATATAGCTCACTCCTGCTACTCCATCTCATCAAACCCAATATTTTCTTACATGGCACTTGTCATGGTGTTTGGCTTGGGCACTAAGGCAGAGTCGTAAGTTTTAATATTCCATATATGTACTTATTTATTGCCGGTATCTCCAAATGAATTAAGCTTTTATAAGAGGGATGAGTCTGTGTTCTCATATTTTATAAGAGGGATGAGTCCGTGTTCACCGGGTCTCAGAATAGGAAGAATAGGAATGTACCAGAAGACATGTGTAAGAGTTATTATAGCACTTTTTAATAGTAAAAGTTGTTTAATTTTGTCATATTCATAACTGTGGCACAGTACAGCAAATGGACTAGCGATCGGCATCACTATGGTGAATGTTAGAACTGCAAAATTGGATGAAAAAAAATCAAATGGCAGAAGAAATTTTCACAGTTCAATTCCATTTATGTATAGTTCAAAAGCATACAGAAGTAAATGCCATACTATTTATGGATACATATATACTTTTAAGCACTGAAAGTGAAATACAAAGATTAGCAGTTACCCCTGTGATTTTCAAAGGGCCTAATTAAGGAGGCTTCCTCAGGGGCTTCTGTGATGTTGAAAACATTTTTTCAGTTGTGTAATGGGTTAATGGGTATTTCTTCTTTTATTTTTCTTCAAGCCACATGTATGCATTATATAGTTTTTCAACATTGATTTAAAGATTTTTTATGATGGGCAATAGAAAAGAAGCAAAAGAAAGCACAGTTGGAGGAGGAAACCTATCCCTACATCATGAGAAAGCCTGTTTTCTTTGAGTAACACACATGAGGTTTAGGCACGTGGCTATTAATCAGGGACCAGAAGGGAAGGAGTTGCATGCATGAGAATTGAAAGTATGGATACAGATAAGAAAACATCAAGAAATGGGGTCTGAATGGAGGAACTTAGTTATTTGTCCAATAGCCAGAAATTTCCTTAAATTTAATTTAGGTCAGTTTGAAGGTCATTTCTTTCCTAAAACCTTTTCTGACTTCTGTATTTTTTAAAATCTAGTTCTCATAGTATTGTATTTAATTTTTTCTGGATTTTTTTATAGAGTAGGGAGCTACCCAACTGATTCTAATTTGGGGTGGGTTTGGAGATGGGGCCAAGAGAAGGACCTGAGCTTTAGATAATATGTAAGACAGATTGGATGGTGGAGGGAACAGAGGATGAGTTCAGGTGAGAGATGACTGAGATTACTCTGGCTGGTGCTGGTGGGCATAGGGGAGAATCTCAAGATTAGCACACTGACTATCAGTGTAAGAAGAAGGCAAGACCTTTCTTTGGAAGAGAGTAAGTTAGAGGCTCCTGAAAGAATGGGATAGCTCTAGTAGGGGAGCCAGCAACAGGAACTTGTGAGTGAGGGCAGAAGGTTGAATTCTAGAGTGCCAGCTATAATCCTGTGATGCTTTAGGAAGAAAAGATAGGAAAAGTGCTAAGAAAGAAGGAGCAAGCCACCCGAGACCTGGGGAAGAGTGAGAGAAGCCCAAGGTGCCAGTGCTAAACAATGTTCATTTGTTTTTTGGCAGAAGAGAATGAAAATGTGTTTCCATTTGATCCCCTGTGCCTGGTATGTGGAATTAAAGACCAAGTCTGAAAGTGCAGAAAACGATCCCACTGTTTGTTCCATTGACCGTGTGACTGAGCTGTCATTTGTTTCCCTTTGAAAAGAGAAAATCGTGATTTTCGGTGATTTAAATGTTGTCAGTTCTTTAAACGCACCTGAATGTGACACACTTTAGGAAGATGTATGCTTGGGTTAGGCATTAAGGCAAAGTGTCAGAGTAAATCACTGAAAATTGAAGACATGATCTTCCGTGGGATGTAGCAAATTACTGTCGCAGCTACAGAGTGTGTAACGAGGAGGACTCTTCTGTGTGCGGTGAAGGACAGCTTGGTCCTAGAAATGGTCTTCATGAAAATGTCTGCAGTGTCACTGTGTGCCTGGTGGAGTTCCAACAGCAGTGCTGTGTGGCTGGCATAATTAGCGTTGGAATTGAGAAAACTTAGAGCATTTTGGCAGACTTTGGATGTATATATTTTTTTTCTATATGTGGAGAATTGTAGTTCTGTAGCTTCTGTCACTTATTAAGCACTTTCCTTTGTCAGGCTTTGTGAACAATGAATTTTGCTACCTCGATCCAGAGGTTTATAAATTGAAAACAATGTATAGTGCCAAGAAGTGGGATGAAAAAGACAATGAAAATGACAGATAGTTTTTTTTTTTTTTTGACACCATCTGTAACTCAAGAGAAGCTCATGAAAGTTATTTTTATTATCAGTTTTAGCTTATCACTGATGTATTTGACATCTGAAAGAAATGGGTTGGCCTGTTGTCCAAAATTTTATATTTTATGTCTCTCTCTCTCTCTCTCTCTCTCTCTCCTTTTCCCTTTCCTTCTCCTCTCCCCCTCTCCTCTCTCCCTCTCCTTCTTTCTCTCCCATTGAATTATTTCAGAAGTCATTTTAACCTGTATAATTTTAAAATAATTCTTTTCCATCATTGATAAATTAAAAATAAATATTCAAACCAGGCGTGGTGGTGCATGTTTGAAGCTTGGGGGGCTGAGACAGGAGGATCACAGGTTCCTGGCAAGCCTCAGCTACTTAGGGAGGCCCTTTGCAACTTAATGAGACCCTGTTTCAAAATAAAGAATAAAAAAATAGGACTGGTGGTGTAGCTCAGAGACAGAATGCCCCTGGGTTTAATCCCCAGTACCACAGTAAATAAATAAATAAATAAATAAATAAATAAATAAATAAATAAATAAATAAATATTCTGGAGCATGTAAGTAGCTACCATGGACACATTTTATAAATGTCTTTTAAAATATCAGTATTAGTGCTTATTCAGTAGTTAGAGATAATTACAAGGGAAGCTCTTTGTTCATTTTGGTTAACTGTCAAAATAAGTCATACTTTTTGAGGGAATACTTGTTGCATGAGGCAAAGAGAAAATAGTTGATTATATTTTTTGATGTTCCCCTGAGATTATTGTATTTAGTGCTAAAAAGTGAAATATGGAGATAAAAGATGAATTTTATAGAACAATAATTTCCATGAGTAGACCTTAAGTTAGTGTGGGTTCTATAATTTTTACTCCCATATATTTAGATTTGGAAGGGTCATTTCCACATTCCATAAACATATGTGATAGTTTGATAATCAACTATGTTTTCTTGTTCAGCTAATGAATGACTCAAAGTTGGTTTTGAGGAGTAAAAAGATTGCATGTTTCCTTATGTAAACTCCTCTGGGCTTTTGCGGGCAGCCTATGACTGGCCTAGGAGCTTGGCATGTCTGCCTCACCAGGACCACGGGCCACTCCGGTGTAAGCCACACATGCACCTTATGGTCTGCCATTCTTAGGGCCTCCTAAGCCGTTCTATCCTTCTAGAAGTCTTTCCTTGCTTCCTATGGGTTTCTTACAGCTTATCTATTTTTCAATACCCATTTCATATCCCACATCCTTGAGGGAAACTTTTCCGTGTGCTTTCCCACTGAGAATCCCTAATTGAAAAATTTCAAGCCCAAAATGCTCAAAACTGTGAAACTTTCAGGACAAGAATATGAGAGCCCAAGAAGAAAAACCCCATGCAAATCTTTTGTGATGTGTCATACTAAAATGCAGGTGCACTAAAAATATTGCACAAAGTTGCTTTCAAGCTGTTTTTACAAGGTGTATATGATACAAGTGAATTTTTTTATTTAGACTTACTATCTTATTAGGTATATGCAAATTTTGCAAAATCTGAAATACTTCTAGACCTAGCCATTTCTGATAAGGAATATTCATTGTGTATTATCCCTCATAGAGTTCTGTGTGTTCATCTTTTAGAGCATTTTTACTCTTCCTTTTAGTAAAGTTATCAAGGTATCTTTGAGAATAGGGGTTCTGTGTACACTCTACCCCTCTAGCACTGGTCACACTTACTCTAGATGTTTTATACATGAAAAGTGAAAATGGGAAAAAAATAAATACATGAAGAGCAACATTCTATGACCCTCCACAACTCTTCCTTATCTACAGGTTGCCTATGTGCCAAAACATCATAGAAAGTATTTGGTCAGATGGTGACAGCCTCATTAATGAGACTTGATTCAGGAGGCCATGGAGAACTAGTATCTTCCTACAGAACTTATTTTTAACTGAGCATCTTCCATGAACTTTGTATGTACATGTTTAATAACTGCTTAAGAACCACTAGTTTGGCAGCGATATAAAAGATGGTTGATCAGTGGGCACTAAGTTTATATAGTTAAGTAGGATCAAGAAGCATGGTGGCATGCTTAGTACTTGGGAGGTCGAGACAGAAGGATTATAGGTTTGCAGCCAGCCTCAGCAACTTAGCGAAGCAACCGAGAGAGAGACCCTGTTTCAAAATAAATGTAGCTCAGAGGTAGAATGTCCCTAGGTTCAATCCCTAGTAACACACACACACACACACACACACACACACACACACACACACACAAAGTTAGAAGAAAGAATCTCGAATGTCTCACCATGAATAGTGATCAATGTTTGAGGAAATAGGCATGTTTAACCCAATCTAATCATTATACAATGTACACATGTATCAAAACATCACTTTGTACCTCATCTGCATTAATATATACAATTTTACATTTTTATGCACTAATTTAAAAGTAAATTTGAGAAATAAACAATACAGCAACTAGAGAATCAAAGGACCAGTGGAGAGGCAGTGAGCAGGCTGTCTTAGGAGGTAAGATAAGAGAGCAATGCCATGTTTGAGACATTTTACCACTCGGAATAGACTTGGAGATTTATGCCTTTCTATATTTAAAAGCAGAAAGAGCATAGAGAAGAGAAAGCCAGAAAAGGAAAGTAAGGAAAAAAAATTGATCTTCCACAGAGCAAAATATGGGAAAAGCTTAAAAAATCTACAGAATTTAGACTCAAAGGCATGGAAACCTGGCTAAAAGAAGATGTTAGAAATGAAAGAAGGAACTGCTTGTTTATTTCTTTTAAAGTTGAAATTAACCAAAAAAGTCGATTATTTTTTATTGGTGCATTGTAACTATACTCTGTAACGAGATTCAAAGTGATACATTCATGTATGTGTACCGTGTCTCCTGCCAGCTTTTCCTTGCCCCTCCCCCCACACTACCCCCTTTTTCCCTCCCCCACACATGCTAGTGAGATTGGCAGTGATACCTTCATATATGACCATAACATTATTTGGTCTTTCTCCTTCCTCAGTCCTCCCTTTTCTCCTCTCCTTCTCCTTCCCCAATTCCGTACCACTATTCTACTGGCCTCTCTCCTCATTTTTAGAGTCCCCTTTCTTTTCTACTTTCTCTCTAGCTTCCAGCTTCCACATATGAGAGAAAACAAATAACCCTTGACTTCCTGAGACTGGCTGATTTCACTTAGCATGATGTTCTTTAGTTCTGTCCATTTTCAACAAATGACATATTTTTCTTCATTATGGCTGAGTAAAACGCTATTGTGTATATACACCACATTTTTCTTTATCCATTCATCTGTTTAAGGACACCTAGGTTTGTTTCCTAACTTGGCTATTGTGAATTGTGCTGCTAAACATGAGAATGCATGTGTCACTATAGTATTCTGACTTCAATTCTTTTGGAAAAATGAGGAGTAGGGATACAGCTGAGTCTTTTGGTGGTTCCATTCCTAGTATCACAAATGGCAAATTCTTAAATCGAAGAGTCAGGCTTAGCACTTGAGACTAGAAATGCTTTTGTTTCCGTGTTGTTATGCAGTGCAGTGACTATGCGTAATCCTTTTTTCTCACCTGATTAGTGGATCTCTTGGAGTTGAATACAACAAATGAAGTTTTCAAACAACACAAGCTGAACCAAAACGACCAGCTCCTCAGTGTCCCCGATGTCATCCACTGCCTAACAACAACCTACGATGGGCTTGAACAAACGCATAAGGACCTGGTCAACGTCCCGCTCTGTGTTGACATGTGTCTCAACTGGTTGCTCAATGTATATGACACGTAAGTGGATTTTTTTTTCCCTATTGAATTACAAACGTTGAATGAGATATGTTGATAATAGATGTATATTGATAAAAGTGAATTTTTAAAAAATTACTTTCCTAGTACTTTTCCCAGTGTAAATATTTAATTGTTGGAAGTAAATTACCTCCCAATTATTGAGCTTTTAACAAACAATGGAGCAAAATTTAATATACAACTCTTATTTTGAGATTTTGCTTCTGTTTATAAGGACTGTCAAATATGTAGTCTCTTCTGTCAAGAAGCTATAGAAATCTAATGTAGCCAAATCTGACTTTCTTCTTCCTTATGTCTTATACTTTCACTCTTTTCAAATTGAAAAATATTGTATTTGTTGTTATGAATTAAGATAATTTATTAGTTTATGATTATCTGCTCTTCAGTCTTTGTATGATAGCTTATGAGCAATTTGAATGGCAATGAATGGGATTTAAATTGTCTTTAATATTAGCTTTATTTATTATCAGGGTGGTTATGCGTATATATAGTATTTTAAATAACATATGCTATAGGACATTTTATTATTTTTTTTTATTTTTATTTATTTATTTTTTTTGTGGTACTGGGGATTCAACTCAGGGGCATTCTACCTCTAAGCTATACCCCCAGCCCTATTTTTTATTCTTTATTTTGAAACAGGGTCTCACTAAGTTGCGGAGTGCCTCACTAGGTAGCTGAGGCTGGCCGCGAACCCGGATCCTCCGGTCTCAGCCTCCCAAATGCTGGGATTACAAGCGTGCGCCACCATGCCCGGCTTATAGGACATTTTAATATCTATAATTTAATTAGATGCTTGCCGTTACATAAAGAACACTCTCAACTTTCAGCGTAACTCATCAGCAACTAATTTGGCCCCTAATGGTTGTGACAATACATTTGTGAACTAATCAGTTCTGGAAAGATTTGAGGTAGACTGACATTTCTGAAACATTAGGAATTATTCATTCTTCTGGTAGGGGGTTAAACTATGCAAAAATGAAATAAGAAACTTAGGATTGTTGTTTTTCTCTTAGAATCAAAAAGTCATTTCCATTAACTAGCTATATGAAAATTTGTGTTTATTGCATTAGATTTAGAGAGAAAGATGAAAGATGATAGCTCCTAAATGTACATTTTTAAAAGCCTGTGCAAGAAATGATAATGGTAGCTTTAGAGATATAAGAAATGATGATGATAGCTATACAGATAATTTGTTTAAATTTTTGTTTATTTTTTATTAGAAAAATCTTTTATCATTTGACATTCACAAATAGCACAAAGTCTTTTTTATAAATAATAAGAAAAACACCATTGTGACCTTGAGGGCTCTTAAAAAATCACTGAGGCCTGAGTCAGTTACCATAATGGATATGGGATTTACTACATCCCCATCTGATATTTTTAATACATTGTATTTTAATGCAGTTTTTTATTCTCCTAGGGTAAAATCTTACCATTAGCATTAACCCATCATTAATTTACTCTTCATTTTTGTAACATCCTCAAAAGACACATTTTCTATAGTAAATTTATCCAAATCACTGGTCAATTAGGCGTTTCAACTGCAAAGCCAATATTTAATTTTACATCTCAAAAAGAATGCTAAATTCATAGATTACTTAGGAACGTCATTTAGCCCTATAGAGTAGGGCAAAGGTATACATCTTGAGACATATTTTAAGGAAGAACTGGAGAAGAAATTAAAACACTTTCCCTCAGCATTGTCTGCAGCTTTGACACACCCTATTAGTTTGGGAGTTCCCATAACACAGTAGGATAGACTTGGTTGTTTGAAACAACACATGTTTGTTTCCTCACAGATCTAAAGGCTAAAAGTTTGAGATCAAGGTGCCAACAGGGTCGATCTGATCTCTTTGTCTGAGGCCCCTCTCTCTGGCTTCTAGATGACTGTCTACTCTGTCTACATAGGGTCTTTTTTTGTGCTGTTTATTTACTCATCTGCTCTCCCAATATGGCTACCAATCATATGGAATTAGAGCCCACATTGTTGATCTCATTTTAAGTTACTTATGTCTTTGAAAGACCCTATATCAAGTACTATCACTTCTGAGGGACTGGGGGTTAGGACTTATGTCTATGCATTTTAGGGAGCACAGTTTAGCTCATAACTCACACATACTCTGTTTTCCCTGGACAGCTCAGGGGAATCGTGCTGCTTGGTTTGGAAGAAACCAATGTGTGAAGTGTTGTGATTCATGTTCTAGGAAGTTAAATATTGGCATAGGATCCACCTCCCACCATCAAATGTGAACACATGGAAATACTACACTAAAGTGCTGGGTTTTATTTAGAAGGATCGTATCTTGAAATTTCTCATTTTCCATTTTCAAGAAGAAAAAAGCCTGTGGAACTTATTTCCTCTCCATACCAAAACAATGTAACAAAGACCATTATAGGTCAGAATGGTACCATTCAGTCTAGCTATTCTATCTTGTTGAAGAGAATCATGCATTGATTGAAGAAAAAAAAGTTACTCTTATGATGATAATCTCAAACGTCCAGAGTTGATTGCCCAAGTTTTTCTACCAAGTATGACTTATTCCTTTATCTACACAATAGTTGTTAACTTTTTTTCAAGAGTTCTCTTAGAGATTCTTATAAAAACCTGTGACCTGCTTTCTCCAGTACACCAGAATATTACAGACCCTTAGTTAGCCTATGGACCTTAGAAATGATATCTTCACTCAGCTATCCTGACATTCATTTATTAACTGTGTTAGTCAGCTTTCCATCACTATAACAAATACTTGTGATATTAGCTTATGTAGAGAAAAGGTTTATTTTGGCTCACAGTTTTAGAGGTTTCCGTCCATGATCACATTGGCCCGGTTACTCTGAGTGAGGCAGCAAATCATGGTGAGAACATGTGACAAAGCAAGACTGCTCACCTTATTGCCAGAGAGTGAATGAGAGAAAGAAGAAAAGACCAGGACCCACAATCCTCTTGGGCACACCACCCACCACCACTGGGCCCCAACTCAGTTCCCACCACCTCTCAATAACACCACACTGGGGACCAAGCCTGTAACACACAGGGACATTTCATACACAAACTATAGCATTAATAATGTATCTTTGACTGCCTTATTTTGTGTAGTACAACCAGGACAATCATTTTTAGCTTCAACTAGCTCTGGAAATAATGAATGATACAAACATAGTAGATATAGAATTCTCTGAGTAGAAGGACTTTAGGGGTCTTCCATTCTGCCCTCTTTACTTTGATGATTGAGACACAGGCAGAGTGAGATAAGACCATTTATCCACAGCCATTTATTGCATATTAATGATAATTATGGATCTAATATTCAGATCCTTTTTGGTAATCACTTGGTTATTCTTACCATATTACTGCCTCTAGGAAAAATGTGCTTTATAAATTCTTTTAAGTAACCTTTCTCCTTCAAATTTTAACATGTACCTAACTCTTTCTAATATCCTGAATTTTGTGAGAAAAAAAAATCATTTTCATGTAGATGATAAGAATTTAAATTTTTAGTTCTGGTTGCTATGTGAATTGGCAGCCACTTAACTTTGGCATCTCAATTTCTCATCTGAAAAACTGAGATAAAAATATCTGCTCAGCTTACCACACAAAAGGTGATTGTGAAGGGCAAATGAACTAAAATATGTAAAAAGGACTTTTATAAGCTATAAAGATAAAATTGATGCCATTTACAAATTCATAGTCTCACTCAGTCTTCATCTTCCCAGGTTAAAAAGTCTTAATTTCACATCTTCCTTCTAGATTTAATGGAAATCAAAAGCTTCTAAATTATGATTTAGAGCAATAGTCTGGAACACTTGGTTCAAATATTTTTTCTTTGTAGAGAATATTACCCTCATTTTTCCCCACTATTCCAAGATAAATATAACTTTAAAGGTACTTAACTTTCCAGTTAAACTAATTTCAGGAGTTATTTATGAAAACCATGAAGGAGAACCAAATACTTAAATATTGGGCTATGTCACTCATTCATAAATTTCATTGGCTCCTTATTGCCTCTCAAATTTTTCTATCTTATTTGACATCAAAACCCTCTATCATATGGCCCCGTGTAACCTGTATAACTTAATCAACCAGTGAGCCTGGATGCAGGACCTTGCCCTGCCCTTGTGTTCTTGTGTCTGTTGCTCCACCCTAGCTTCTGTCCCCTGGCTCAGGCTTTTCCTTTTATATTCTACCTTCTCCCAGTTGAGACAGTCCATCCATGCCGTCCATTCCTTCTGATTTCTCTATCAAATGTGTGAATGATGACTGTTTATACTGATCGCTAGTAACCGGTCAGCTACAATGATCTTATACTCAATTCTTCGTTTCCATATTTTCTCTAGTTTTTTTTGTTTTTTGTTTTTTGTTTTTTGTTTTTTTTCCTGTCTTACCTCCCTAGCAAGTAAGTGAGCTTATGATGGGTAGGAATCTGGGTCTTCTATTTTTCTCTTGGTCCCTTAGTATAAGAACAATGCTGGCCTCCCAGTGAGCCTTTAACCTGTTGATGGTGAATGAAGGGATGATTGACATTTTCAGTTGTCTTCCTGAAGATGTTCCATTCTTGTGTGCCAGGATAGACTGGAGGTGATGTGCTAATGCATTTAATTTTGGTCATTTCCCCTCTGTGGGGTTGCTTTGTCTTTAGTCACATTCATGTGCTAGGCTTAGTCTGTTCTATAACCTTTTATTGTTTTCTTTATGTCTATTGTCTATGTTTAGAGAATAAAAGCTTTCTGATTTCTCAAAGGAAGAAAACAAACATTATATATTTTATGTGATAATGAGGAAACTTTCCCCAAAATATTAAGTAGAAGCATAATTTGTAGCATGGCTCTATCTGAAGTAATAATGATAGCAATAAAGCACTTTTTCTTGACTGTGTCTTCTTCCATTAGAAAGATCCTATCTTGTTAATTTTTATGGTTATTTTCCCATCCCCCAAATGTTACCACATTTGGTAGACAATTTAGTAATTCTTTGATAAGTGTTGCGATAAAGATAACTTTCCGCTTTTAAAGATAAAATAACAGTTTTCTTCTAATTAACTATTTACAAGTAAAATTGAAATGGTCTCTCATTGGCATAGTTTGAAACTGTTTCCTACTGTTGATTAATTAATACATTCTGATTTTAATTATAATTTGATAATTCCCCAGATACAGATTCCACACCTGTCTAAGATCGTTGACTAATAAAATTACAATAGTAATTTATAAAGATTTCATTGAAAGAGAACAAAGTAAATGAAGACAGTAAGTTTTAAACATTCAGCAAGTTCTAAATCCTCAGTGTATAGTCGATTTTCTCATCAGTTTACTTACATTTGTTTTTAAGATATATCAGTAGCCCTTTCTTGTGTTTTCACATGCACATTATGTGTAGCTTTAGCTACCTATTTTTATTTTTGTATTTATAATTATTATAGAAGATATATTTTAATTTTTAGTATTTATAAAAATGAAATCTTTTCAGCTTTATAATTATTGTTTTCAGTTTGCTTTGTTTCTTAGCTCATGCACAGTGTTTAAAGAGACATCAAGTTGTATATTTCTCCAGACTTGGTCAAATATACTGTTTAAATATGTCAGGAAATTATAGTATAGGTTTAATGCTAATTGTTAACACTGAGTAGAAAATTTGTGTATTTAAGATACAATTACTTTTTTATGATTACTCTCCATAAGATAGATATTGAAGAATAGTTAACATACAGTATACAGTTTTAAATACATCTAACACATTGAAATTCTTATAATTCTAGGGGTCGGACTGGAAAAATTAGAGTGCAGAGTCTGAAGATTGGATTGATGTCTCTCTCCAAGGGTCTCTTAGAAGAAAAATACAGATGTATGTATGACTTTTTGTTTTAGCAACTTTTTCATTATTGTGATCAAAATACTTGACAAACACAACTTAGAAAAAAAAAAAAAAACATTTATTAGCTCACAGTTGTAGAGGTTTGATAGGTTTCGGTCCATAATTGACTGTCTCCCAAGCCAAAACCACTCAGTGGCAGGGCTTTAGGGCATGACAGAGGCGAAGCTGCTCTCACCTCATGGCAGCCAGGGAGCAGAGAGAGGGGAGGGGGCAGGGGACAGATACAGTCCCTAGAACCATGACCCCAGTGACCTTTAAACCTGCCATGGTCTTCTCTGGGGTCATTTTATATCCAAACCATTATAGCTTTTGCATACCAACAGTGTTTTTAATGCTGATAAAATTATATCAATTCATTGGTAACTTACCTTATATGGTATACTAGCAAAAATGGTTGTACTAGTTCCCAGTTTTTTAACCTTTACTATGCAGGTACCAGATTGGGCAAAAGGTGACCATGCAAAGAGATTTGGATTTGTGTGTGAAATTAAAAAACTGTGATACCACAAGGGAAGGAGCCTGGCTGGAGTGAGAACCAGCCACAAATTTCTGTCTCTTTAGTTCTTAGAAGAGTGAGGTTCACGTTGGGTGTGGTGGCTCATGCTTATAATCCCAGTACTGGGGAGGCTGAAACAGGAGGATCACGGATTCACGGCAAGCCCTAGCTGCAACTTAGTGAGACAGAGCCTTAAATAAAAAATAAAAAAATAGGGCTGCAGGTGTAGCTCAAAGGTAAAATGTCCCTGGGTTCAATCCCCCAGTACTGCAAAAAATAAAAATAAAAATAAAAATAAAAAATAAAAAGAAGAGTGAGGTTCATTGAAGGAATTACTAGCATCAGATGTGTACATATGTGAAAATATCAATGTCACTCTCAGTACTCTGTATGGGGAAGAAGGGAGACAGGGGGACACCAAGTGCTATGTGCATGTATGTCTCTGTCAACATGATTTACATTATGATGTGAGACAATAATGTACTAAAGAACATTTAAAAAAATGTTAGGATGGACTAGAACTTTTATGGACATTGTCAAACAATGTCTTAAATCGTAATCCTAAATTATGCTCTGTAATTGTGGCAAAATAAAAAAGTGGTAAATGTTTTAGATTTTATTATTTTTGTTTATAGTCATCAAGTAAAACAGCAGTGTCCCTTTAGCTGTTGGTTCATGAAAGACATCTTAGCTTGGAAAATGCATGAGCTCAGGAATGGGAAACCTGCCTTTAAATCTGTACGACTTGGTGGATGAGTGTTATTTGGGCAGGTTACTTGATCCTTTTCAATACTGCCAGCTAAGAGGTAGCATTACTCCCACTTCACACTTCAGGGAACTGAAATTTAGAGAATTTTCTTCAACTGAAAAATGAAGCTAATAATTCCTGCTTAGATAGGAATTAGAGATAATGTTAAAAGTTCCTGAAAATAGTACTTGTTGAATAAATGAGTCATTGCTACAAGTTGTTTAATTTAATTTTGTCCATAAAATATGAATAATTTGATCCTGCCATTCATACTCCCAGATGATTCTGTATAGATAAATCTAAGCATTTGGAGTAGAGAGTAAGGGGTATTTCATGAATGGAGAGCTACCATAAAAAACAAGAGGAGGGCTGAGGGTGTAGTTTAGCAGTAGAACACATTCTTTTTTATTTTTTATTTTTTTGCAGTACTGGGGATTGAACCCAGCGGCATTCTACCTCTGAGCTACACCCGCAGTCCTATTTTTTATTCTTATTTTGAAACAGGGTCTCACTAAGTTGCAGAAGGCCTCACTAAGCAGCTGAGGCTGTCTGCAAACTCGGATCCTCCGGTCTCAGCCTCCCAAGTACTGGGATTACAAGCATGCACCACTATGCCCGGTTTGTAGAACACATTCTTAACACACACACAAGGGCCCTGGATTTGCCCGCACCAGGCAAACAAAAATCCCACAAAAACAACAGCAAAAAAAAAAACCTAAGAGGGTATTTGGTCACAGGTCCTGTTTTCTGTCTTACAGGAGCATGCATATATTTAGAACACTTTTGTTTTCTGGCATTGCTGGGAGATCACTTTGAATTTGCTTTTGAATTTCAAGCCTTGAGCATGATGGCTAGCTTTTCTTACGTAGTTTGACAAGAATGTCAGCGAAAAGAGACTCAGATTTGTATGAAAAAAAAAAGCTGTAGGGTCAGGAGGTGAGAAGTCAGGATGGAGTGAGTGCCAAGGAAGCCATGCAGAAAAAAGCTTTACAGAAAGTTAGGCTTTGTGGAGCTTTATCTAGAATGTAGTCTTCAGCATCGTGATCAAGAAAAATATAATTTTCAAAGCTAAAAATGTTATCGTTTTGGTAATGATGGGGAAAGGGAAATGATAATGAAAGCATTGATGTTCTCAGAATTAGAAAAGGATTTTTTTAAAAAATCTTCTGTAATTTGGAGTTTTCACATGTTCCTGAAAGAATGCAGGTTCTCTGAAAGTAGCAGTTCTATCATAGAGCCAAACTTGGAAATGAATGCAAATTCAACCTCAAAGCTTACATTTCCTATAGGTCAGCGTTAAATGTTCAGATTTGGGCACAGGAAGCAGAAGCCCCTATAATGAAAATTTCTACTACTTAATATAATCCAGGATGTATGCCATTTTAGAACTTAATTAAATAAGAACTCTCTTGGGTTGCCATCTTTAAATCTTTACTGGGATATGGAGACAGTGAAAATGTTCTGAGGTTTTGTTTTGCCTTCTTACATTCAGGTTCTTAGCAATTCCAATTTCAGTTTTGATTTCCCCGGTGATAGCAGAACATCTCCTCATTAATATTTCCTTTGTTAGAATTAATATTCATGGCAATTTGCTCTTCAAACTCAATGGCAGAGGCGTCCATTCGGGGTCAATTGGAGTCTGTCTGAACATTGATTTTGTAGTGGCTAAAGTTGGCATCTTAACCCTGTGAAACCTCCCTCTCTCGGTGTCTGAACACTCCCCTTGTCTTGTGGCTGAGTGTCTTCCTGGCCCCACCCAAAGCACATTTATATACCAGCCTTCTGAATGACCATTTGTATCTCTTCGTGCTAAATTATTAGAACTTTGTATTTTGAATTGTGACTTTTTTTTATCACTCATTCCCTCATCCTGAAGCTGCTTTTTGTTTCTGACTGTAATGTTAAAAATGTGAACAGTCATAAGAATTTAGAACTATGTCACAGTGTGTAAAGACGGTTCCATCTTTCTACATTTTGTGAGTTGTCTCACCTTCATAGTGTCATGGCAGCATAGCTATCTGCCTCAAAAAATGAAAGTTGGGCACGATTGATCTTGCTGAAAACGTGCACTTCTTTGTAAAGATTATTGGACTTAGGTATCATCTCTGGATTTACTGACTAAGCCTCTTCCCAGGAACAGGTTGAAAATAAACATCATAATAAGACTCCTAGATAAATATTTTTGGCTATTATAGCCTTATTTTTAAATAATAAAATGAAACAAATGGAGTGCTAGGCAAATCTAAGTGAACAAATGATAATAAAAATTAATCTTAATGGAATTTGCTTTTCCTATGGGTGCTTTTAATTAAAGCCATATTTCATTAGAATTACTGTGTCAATATCACTGAACTGGCTTCAGTTGCTTGAGAGTTCACTGTTGACAGTATTAGATCTACCGTTATTCCCCTTAAAAAAAGAATGTTATAATTTGATACGATAGTTATCAGGTCTTGTTTGAAAATGATCTTTTTAGAATCCAGTAAATATTCGCTCCCTTTTTTCTCTTCTTGGAAAATTTCACATGAAGAAGCATCTAGAATTTTTGTTCTTTTGAATTTTTAGAACATGAAATTTTTTCCCCAAAGCATTAATTGCTACTGTGAATTGTGTTGTTTTTATTTGAAATTTCTCCCTATTCCCCAAAATAACGTATTTTAACTTTATTGCTGGAAAAAACTGTAATCATTTTAATCTTCAAAACATTGTATGTAGTGAATAGAAGATAAGTCAATGCTAGAAAGAAGAGTTATAATTATATTGATTTAAGAAAGTTTGAAAGCAGATCAGTATTTTGTGTTGTTTCATGAATAGAAAAGCCAAATAAAGTGAAAAAATACACAAACTTTTAAGTCTTAAATTTGAAAAAAGATATGTTTTATTACATGAAGTAAAACAAAAGTAATGTTTATAGCTAATAAGGAATAAGAGACTGGCTCTCAAACAAAAATGCATACCTACTTAAGCTTTTTAGTATTTCCTAAGTAAAATAGATATAAGCATAGAAATCTTTAAAAGAAGTAAAATATATATTTAATAGAATACGGAATTTAGGAGTGAACACAAAATGTTGATAAACAAATCATTAACATTAATGGTTTGCTATTTAAGACACATTTATTCCCTCGACAAGACATGAGAGAAGCTTTGTTGGAGTTCATTCTGTTTCTCAAGGGAAACCCTTATCCAAACCATAAAGTTAACAAATGTGCATTTATTGTAATATTTACAAAGAAGATTTTTATTAATTGATATATATATATATATATATATACACAAAACATTATTTTAAGAAGCATGTGCACCAATTAAAAAAAAAAGAAGCATGTGGTTAATCAGTATTAAGAACATCAGAATTCAGGAGACAACTAATATGATTCATTTTCCTCTAGATTCTTCCTTCCTTCCTTCTCTCCTTCTCTCCGTCCGTCCTTCCTTCCTTCCTTCCTTCCTTCTTTTTTTCTTTCTTTCTTATCTACATAGTTCAATCCACATGACAGAAGATGTGCTTTTAAGTAAAAGAACTCTTGGGCAGATGGAAACTAACCTCCTGCCTTTCCTTCTTGCAGATCTCTTTAAGGAGGTGGCAGGGCCCACGGAGATGTGTGACCAGCGGCAGCTGGGTCTGCTGCTTCACGATGCCATCCAGATCCCTCGGCAGCTGGGGGAAGTAGCCGCTTTTGGAGGCAGCAACATTGAGCCTAGCGTCCGCAGCTGCTTCCAGCAGGTAAGCACAGCGTTCACTGGTGTATAGTATGTGTTGGGGAAGGGTCTTGAGGATGTTGCATGAAACACAGTGGGGAGGGAGTTTGGACTGAAGGCACATGGTGGAGGACTTTGGGTCCCATTCCAACAAATTTCTATTTCATTATTTAAGGGACATTTGATTCAAAGAATCGTGACTCCTGCAAAGACGCTTCCGTTTTTAATATATAAAATAGAAGTGGGATTGCTGTGCTTGGCCCTGCCTTGGTGCTGTCCTCATGTCTTGCTACTCATCCCCTTGTTCTGCTTCCTAGCTGTCCTGATTTAGTTCCCTGATTCCCGCCTCAGTGCCTTTGAACACGTGCCCTCCCCTCCACATACAAGCACCATCTCACTCATCCTATTTGATCTTCAGATGGTAGTCTACCTCTCTGGTCCTCTGAACGCCCTTCTCTGAGCTCTTCAGATGAGAATATATCTCCCTACTCACTTCACCTTAGCATCCTCTGCCTCTTGCTCATCCCAGTGAAAAACTCCTGCTGAATGGTATGATTAGTTGTTTAGTGTGTACTTCCTCTATGTTGCACCTAAGCTCTGTGAAGACAAAATTGTGCCTATCTATAACTACTGCATCCTGCCTAAATCTCTGGCTCTTATAACGAAATACTATAAGCTGGGAGGTTTGTAAACAACAGAAATTTAGTTCTTAGTGCTGGAGACTGGGAAGACAAGAGCAAGGTGCCATCTTGGTGTCTGTGAAGGGCCCTCTCTCTGTTTTATAGAAGGCCTTTCTTTGAAGTGTCCTCACGCAGTGAAATGAATAGGTGAGCTCCCTTGGACCCGTGATCTCTTTTATAAGGGTGCTAGTCTCATTCCCGTGGGCTTCACCTCATGATCCAATTATCTTCCAAAGGGCCCCCTCCCGAAACCTTCACCTTGAGGGCTAGGTGTCAATATATAATTCTTAATGGGGTATAAACCTAGTGCCTCTGTGGGCATAACACCTTGAATATGGTAGCTGCTTTAATAAATGTTTGCTAAATACATGGATATACTTGCTCCGAAGTTTATTTTAGGCAAACTTTAAACAATATAAATTAAAGATATTATTAAACAGCAGTCTCTTCTTTGAGAATATAGGCATAAAAGGAGAGTGATGTACAAAGTTTTATACCAATGTAAGTTAGTGATTTTCACCTGGGAAAGTGCTTTAGTTTCTTTTTAATGCTTACTGTGTATAAAAGTAAAGACATTTTAGAAATGTTACTGATGTTATATGTATGCATAAAGTACAAGCCTACAGATATTTTGCTAGAGCATAGTCAATGATTTATCATTGCTGAGGAAAAAAAAAATGCCCACACTATATTTTTCAGGAGAATCAATGTCATGGGTTATTACATTTTATAATGGCCCTCTTTCTTATTTTAGAAATAAAAAATCCCCAAATGATTGTTCTAAGTGTTATTTATAGTCACATATGTTGGTTCATAGAGTGACCTTAGCAATAGCAGAATGATGTTGGTAAAATTTAACTTTGCACATACAAAAATTCATTAGTGTTAGGATTTGAAGAGGGATTGAGAACTTTTATACGATTTATCACGATCAACTTGGAAATCCTGCAAAGTACATTCATAACGATATGTGACAATGAGACAAGACTAGAGCAGGACACGGTCGTGGCAGCTTTCGGTTCATATTTCTGATGTCCTTCAAGTTTGTGACATTATCAGTGTGTCTTCATAAATTTTTACCATCTTACGTAAATAATTTTTATAGAATGGAAGTATTTATGTGAAAAGATTACCTAGAATTGTATAGCTTTGGTTTTTGTTTTTAAGAATCTGAGTATTGAAATACTGTTTTTTTTTCTTTTTTCCTATATGACAATTTCTGCTTTTTCTGTCTTAAATTCTAGAATTTTCTTGCCTTGAAGAACCTTAAGGCTTTTGTGATTTTACTGACTTCAAAAGAATTATATAACTTTTCTCTCAATTCTGCACAGATTTTTAGAAGATTATGAGTCAACAAAGCTTAGTGCAGCTTAAATGAAGAAATATTCTTCACTGCATGTGCATGTGCGTGTGCGCACGTGTGCGTGCCTGTGTGTGTTGCTGAAGACTGAATGCAGGGCCTTGCACGTGCTAGTCAAGAGCTCCACAACTTGAACCATCCTTCCAGCTTGTCACTAATGTGTTTGTTTCTTTATCAGAATAACAACAAGCCAGAGATAAGTGTGAAAGAGTTTATAGACTGGATGCGGTTGGAACCACAGTCCATGGTTTGGCTGCCAGTTTTGCACCGAGTGGCTGCAGCTGAGACTGCGAAACATCAGGCCAAATGCAACATCTGTAAAGAGTGTCCAATTGTAGGGTTCAGGTAAGACACCCCAGCATTAGACTGTTTTTTGTTGTGTTGCTGTGATCTCTCTGGTAGGATCAGCACTCTCCTCTATTTATTCCTGTATGGGGATTCACATCCTAACACATCCTAATGTACTCCTCACATTCCACCTACCTAAGAAGGACATTTCTTCTTGTAGGCACCATAAATCCTTATTGTATTATTATTATCATTACTGTTATTTGTACCAGTTTGGTCCAGAACCAGATTATTTTTATGGGTTTGTATTTACTTAGGTCACAGACATATTCAGGCAGGGTAGTAGTGTGGCTGATTATAAATATATAGTCATGCTAGAATCTGGTAGATGTTCCAGTGTCTTTTTTTTTTTTTTTTGCGGTACTGGGGGTTGAACTCAGGGGCATTCTACCTCCGAGCTATACCCCCAGGCCTATTTTTTATTCTTTATTTTGAAACCGAGTCTCACTAAGTTGCGGAGTGCCTCACTAGGTAGCTGAGGCTGGCCACGAACCCGGATCCTCCTGTCTCAGCCTCCCGAATGCTGGGATTACAAGCGTGCGCCACCACGCCCGGCTCTCCAGTGTCTTTAGAATGAAATTGAATAAGCAGGAAGCAACATTTAAATACTAACTGAGAAGTAATCAGATTGCTCTGTGTCATTCCTGCCAAGTTTGGTGCGAAGTGGATTGACCTGACTGTTTACCTTCGACAAGGAGCACTGCTAACATCCATTCTTTAATGTAATCAGTGTGTCACAATCATCCGTCTGTGACCCCAGAACAGACTGTGCTGGGGACTTGTGTGCAGGGTTTGTCCCCAGATAAAAAGTGTCTTATTCATCCTGGTCCTTTCACCTCCTTCTCTTAAAATAAGTAGGCATCAGCCCTGGTAGAGGATATTATGTTTCTTTTTTTGAGATATGAATAGTTAATATTTGGAGAATATCTAAGGCAGTACTTGGCACAAACAGAGAAGGCATTCAGAGCTCTCCTTATGGTTGCAAATATAATTACTGGTCAGTCTAATGCATTACTCTGACAGGTATTACTAAACTTTTCCATGAAGTGGAGATACCAGGAAAACCTGGACAAAGTCAGTGTCAGACAGTATTGAAAAGAGGTATGAGTAAGATTCATAAGAGAAGTAAAGCATGCTATTGGGGAAAGAGCAGCAAAGAGGGAAGGCTTTAGGAGATGGCCAAGGTGTACGTACAGCGATGAGAGTCTAAGGATCTTCTGAGAATGGACTTGAGCATCAGGAAAAGTAGCTGGGAATCTCAGAACTCCTCCTATGGCATGATGAGGAGGAAAATAAGTAGGCTAGGATGTCGAAAACTTGCTCAAGAAATCTTACTAGAGCCGGGCGTGGTGGCGCACGCTTGTAATCCCAGCATTCGGGAGGCTGAGACCAGAGGATCCGGGTTCGCGGCCAGCCTCAGCTACCTAGTGAGGCACTCCGCAACTTAGTGAGACTCGGTTTCAAAATAAAGAATAAAAAATAGGGCTGGGGGTATAGCTCGGAGGTAGAATGCCCCTGAGTTCAATCCCTAGTACCG
>PVLC010000020.1:159653-249610 GCA_004027655.1 Graphiurus murinus | reverse complement strand
ACAATCTCAATAGTAAAATGGGGCCAAGGTAGATTAGGCCTGGTTAGCTCTTAGTTGTAAAAGGATTCCTTTTTCTCTGAGGCTACCGAAAGTATGAAGAACCAGGTACAGAAATAAAGATTGAGTAATATGTGCATTAGAGAATAAGCTTAACATCATCCAGGCTGTCTCTGTAGCAAGTTCCTCCTTCCTTTCCTCTTTCTCTCTCTCTGATATGTGTGTATGTGTGTGTCTGTGTCTGTGTATGTATATATGTATATCTATAGTTATTATTATGCTTAGTATATACACACAGATACATGGATATTGTGTGTGTGTGTATATATATATATATATATGTATATATACACACACACACACAATATATGTATGTATATATGTATATATATATACAAATATATATATATATATATATATATTTGTATTCTTATAAAAACTGCTAGACTTTTCCACCAATTACTCCCAAATTAAATTTTAATGAAATTTTAGATCTATAGGATATTTGCTTAAGCTGGGAATTATTTCAGTTAGAATCACATGTAGCTACATAGGTAGAGTCCAGTTTTAGTTTCCTTTCACATAAACAAAGTGCAGAGATAGACGATCCAAGAGTGTTACCGAGATCCCTGCTTCTATGTTAATGCTTTGTCATCCCTGTCATGCGGCTTCCATTTTCCTGGTGAGCTCACACTAACAAAATGGCACTTCAATATACCAGTTCCATTTTCACCACAGAGGATGGAGACTTCCTCTTCCCAATTGAGTCAGACCCTTGAAATCCCAACTGGAAACCCTACCCATTGATTTCAACATATATTATGCTGGTTACTACCACTAGCAAGAGAGACAGAGAAATGGTGTTTTAACAGAGCACATTGCTAAAATGTGCTAATAGTACAAGAGTTACCAATAAAGATAGACTAGCTATCAGCAATAAACACAACTCCATTTAGAAGAGACAATGTCAATCATGTTTGTCCATCCTTGCTGATAGGTCAAGAAATATTGTTAGTTTAGGTGCTGTTTCAAACGAGGTGGCTTTTTTGATAAAGTAAGCTGGCTATAATGTTGGCTGATTCTCTTTAAATCAACTTACAAGTGATTTTGCAGATCATTTTAGAAGCTACTCAGAACTTAGTAGTTTATAACATTAACCTCACATATCTCATAACATCTTATAACATTAACCTCACAATCTTTATGTTTTGTTTCCATTTTCACTGTTAGTTCTACCATTTAATTCTTTTTCTTTAGATTTGGATATAATCTATGTTCTTAGGTCTCCACACCATGCTATCAGAATGGAAGATTTTGGAGATGTTTTCCACTCTGACTCATAAAGATTTAGTATCTAGTGTTTTACGTCTCTAATAAGATTCTGCAAACACAAGTTACCGCAGAGTACTATTCTTATGTGAGAGATTTTAAAACAATATTTCCTTCAAGAATATATGATACTTAAGGTTTTATTTAGTTTACCATTTATTACAAGTTATTTCTTGGTTTTTAATTTTATTCCTAATGACTAGTTTAAACCAAATATTTAAAAAATGTTTATTGTAAAAAACAATGTCCTTGTAAGGAAATTTTAAGATTTATTTCTTATGGGTGGTATAATTGATTTTTTAAAATTTGATATGTCAAGCTAATTGTCATAACTATTTTTCTTCTCTATCATTTTCTATTCAGATTCAAACCACAAAAAAGTCTTCTGAAATGGATATTTTTCTTCTCATTATTTCTTTTTTTTTTTTTTTTTTGCGGTATTGGGGATTGAACTCAGGGGCATTCTACCTCCGAGCTATCCCCAGTCCTATTTTTTATTCTTTATTTTGAAACCGGGTCTCACTAGGTTGCGGAGTGCCTCACTAGGTAGCTGAGGCTGGCCGCGAACCCGGGGATCCTCCGGTCTCAGCCTCCCGAATGCTGGGATTACAAGCGTGCGCCACCACGCCCGGCTCTTCTCATTATTTCTAAGGAGATAGAAACATGTTTTAGATACTTAACTCTAAAAATGTACCTTTTCCCCATTGGAGGGGTGGTGTTCTCTTTGTCCTAATATGAAGCTGAGATACTAAGCAAATTCTGTATTTGTGGCAAATCTACCTTTCATTTCCTTAGTGCTTTGGGTGAATGAAATTCCTTACCAAAAATAATTTAGTTGGACTAAGTAATAGAAATGGAAGCCAATGAATTTTCTTTTCTTCACTCTAGGTATAGAAGCCTAAAGCATTTTAACTATGATGTCTGCCAGAGTTGCTTTTTCTCTGGTCGAACAGCAAAAGGTCACAAATTACATTACCCTATGGTGGAATACTGTATACCTGTGAGTACTGACCCAGTTTTTTTTTTAACATAGTGCTTTTGAATTGACTAATATCTAAAATTTTATTTGATTTATTTATATTTAAAATTTTTGAAAAAAAATCTCTTTCAGAGCTGCTTAACCCTAGTTTTGTTTCCTTTTAAGTAAGATTACCTACTATTCTGAATTAATTAATGGAGAAAAATTCTAAATTTCTCAAAAAACTAACTTGTTAACGTTTTTATGTCTATTTTGATTTTAAACTTAACTGTTTTGGAAGCAAAATCTTAAGAACACCCACTGACTAACCTACATTGAAAATGAAACTATGTGATGAAAATCATATTTCTTTTAGACACATTTAAAATGTGTTTTCATAATTAAATATTAGGTACACTTTAGCAAAAATGTGGAAGATGGAGAAATTAGAAGTATCCTCCATGGATTTAGGTCCTGAATAAACTACCCTGTCATATTTTTCCAGGCTCTGATTTTATTAAGCTTTTATTTTTATATATTTTATTTGGTGCATTGTAATTATACATCATATTGAGTATAGAGTGATAGCAACACATGTACACACACAACTCTTGGAGCACTTCCCTCTGTTTCCTTATTTTTATAAAATTAACATATTTATGATCCTGTTGTTTTTTTTTTTACTTGACATTATCTATGCTAGCTGTACCCCCATGTTGGCATCCAGTACAATTTTTTCCCATCACAAAATATTTAATTGAATGAATTATTATACTTTTCCCAACCAATACCTTAAATTTGGGCATTTAGTTTATTTTCAATTTCTTGGTATTATGAACAGCATTTAACAAATATCTTTGTGAAGATAGTACTTTCCATACATTACAGGCATTACATTTCCATTGAATAAAGCACTGGAAGTCAATGATCTGAGTCAATGGATATGATTATTTTATTTATTTATTTTTTTTGCGGTACTAGGGATTGAACTCAGAGGCATTCTACCTCCAAGCTACACCCCTAGCCCTATTTTTTATTCTTTATTTTGAAACAGGGTCTCACTAAGTTGCGGAGTGCCTCACTAAGTAGCTGAGGCTGACTGCGAACCAGATCCTCCGGTCTTAGTCTCCCAAATGCTGGGATTACAAGCGTGCGCCACCACGCCTGGCTGGATATGAATATTTTAATGATCAAAATACTTGATGCCAAGTTATTTTCCAAAAGAGATCTATTCTGCCTTGCATTGTAGTCATACTTTGTTAATTTAATATGATTCTACCATTGGATCCTGGATTTTTGTTGCTCCTTTGATCTAAAGCTATTTTTTTCTAAAATTACCTCATTTTCTGTCAATAGCTGTTTTTTAGCTTCCTTCGCAATTTGCCAAAATTTATTCATGGAGTTGTACATTTTCTTTGGCTTAGAAAATTAGGTACTTTTTGGCTCATAAATCTACAAAAAGGCAGCAATACTTATAATATATACACATACAATTTTCCCATTTTTAGTATCATATCTCAAATAAATAGGGACTTTTTATGGAAGAAAATCTCTAGAAAACATTGCTGTATTATAAATGGATGAAGTGCCCATGAGGCTTGATTTTATAACCAGGAAAAAATAATTCCTCCCAAGAAAATGTGTGAAGTATCATTTGTGACTATCATTAATTTATTTATTCACTCAAATTAATATAGCAAACATACCATGTGTCAGGCAATATTATCAAAGATAAACAAGGCTAGATCCTGTTAATATAGTCAGGAAAGATTTTAATTAGTAATATGCTGATTTTGTGTGTGTGTGTGTGTGTGTGTGTGTGTGTGTGTGTGTGTGTGTACACTCTGATTTGTACAGAGGTGACTGGGTGTGTAAACTAGAGCCGAAAGGAGTGGAACAGGAGAAAAGTAGAGCGTGGAGTAGTTGGGAAAGCAAAAAAAAAAAAAGTAGTTGGTGTAAGTGTGCTAAGGCCAGCTGTGTCTACTCGCTGGAGATTGTGGGAGCTAGGATTCTTTCCTTCCATAGAGACTGAGAGACAGAAGCCTTCTCTTTGGTGATTGCATTTCAAGGGAATAGCTTTCAGATTCTTGAGAAAGATGTCCCTAAGTTGTAGGAGATACTGACATCTCAAAGAGACAGATGAAGGATTCAAAATAGAAAGGCATTTTTAGCACATGCTCTTGGTGGGTGTGGTCAGGCCAATCTTCAACTCTTGGCTAAAGCAAACAGTAAATTCTTTTGCCAGCTTAATTTTTTTGTTTGTTTTTTTTGGGGGGGGGAGGGGTTTAGGTGGGCATTTTAAGGGGACACAGGGTTATTCTAAGGATGCAGCCTTGAGCTGTCAGAAATTATTTTTGTTTTATGTTTCTTAAAGGACTGTGGTTAGCAGAGGTTATATGAAATAATTTGTGCTATGAATCTATAGTTTTTATTTAATATGCTTTTATTGGTGCATTGAAATCATATATCATATGGAGGTTTGGTAGGTGCACAGCACCCAGTGCATTTCCCTCCGGATCCCGCCCTGCTTCCTCCCCTTCCCCATTGATAATATTGAAATTTGATATTGCTAGGCTTCACGAATGGACATAGGATTGTTTGAACTGATTCCTTCTGTAGTTTTTAAGGGCCAAGACTTTTGTGAAGGAGAGGGCTCAGAGACCCTGAGTACAGTTTCTTAAGGGAGAGGATCTTTACCACTCTCAATCTTTACTAGTCGCAACTCAGATAATTTGTCAGTGTACTACCAAGAAAGATAAGATTATTGACTCTCCTGTTACTGTCTGTTGAGGAGGAGATGTGTAACAGTGAACAAGAAGACAAAGAAATGAGATGATTATAGATTATACTAAGAGACTTAAAAATGGATACAGGTAGAATGATTAGAGGAGGCATTTTATTTTATTTTTATTGTAGTAATTCGTGCATTGTAAGCGTACATCTTTGTTAGGTACAAATTGTTAACAACGTATTGCACACAATTCTCATTTGACCCCTTCCCCAATTCCCACCCCGTTCCCTCGCCCTCCCTCCCCCTCAGGTTCAGTTCAGTGAGTGACCTTGATATGATTGTGTATGTACATCATGTGCCTTAGGGTGTCCCCCTGCCCCGTCCATTCCCTACAATTAAATCAACTTCTTTGCTTATCGAGGGTCTCTCCTTTTCATCTGGAGACTAGAGGAGGTATTTTAGATAAAGACATCAGGTAAGGTCCTTCTGAAAAGTTGACATTTGAGTTAAGATTGAATGTTAAGAGAACCAATCACCATGTAAAGTGTAAAGAGTGTGGTGGCACACTCCTGTAATCTCAGTACTTGGGAGGCTGAGATGGGAAGATTTAGATTTGAGGGCAGTCTCAGTAATTTAGTGCAACTTAGTGAGACCCTGTTTCAAAAATTTAAAAAATGGTGGCACACACCTGTAATCCCAGTACTTGAGAGGCTGAGACAAGAGGATCAGAGGTTTGAGGACAGCCTCATCAAGTAGTGAGACTTTTATCAACCTAGCGAGACCCTGTTTCAAAATAGAAATAAAATAGGGCTGAGGGTGTAGCTGAAAGTAGAATGCCTCTGTGTTCAATCTCCAGTAAAAAATAAAATAAAAATAAGGGCTGGAGTTGTAGCTTGGAGGTAAAATGCCACTGGATTCAATCCCCAGTACAGAAAGTAGGAAGGGAGGGAGGGAGAGAGAGGAAGGTAGAGGGAGGGAGGGAAGAGCAAGGAAGGACAGGTTAGAACAAGTGGAAGTATGTTTCAGAAAGAAGCAGGCTTCACGTGCTCTGGAGCAGGGAGAGAGGTTGGCTGATGTGATAGGGGTATAGAAAGAAAGCGGAGCCTGTCCCACAGGTGGAGCATGGTAGCGTAGCACTGACTCCATAATTTGAAGCAGCCAGTGCAAAATGAAACGTGGGGCCCTATTTAAAAATGATTAAGAATTCAAGATGGCAGCCACAGAGCATGAAGCCAAGCTCAAGGTTTTCTGAGCACAGGTCCTGCACCGCTGTGCAGTCAGTCACATGCCCTTATAAAGCCTGTCCTGGGAGAACTTCCCAAAGAATGACTTTCTGCCTTCCGGAAAGGGAGAATGCTAGGACATGGGATGAAAGAGAAAGGCAGGTATTCGACTGCACAGAACCCTTCAGATCATTAAAAGGAATCTGAATTAGGAAGAAATACCATATTCACATTTATATGACAAGAACCAGAAATTAAGGAAGCTAAGTATAAAAAGTGATGTCAAAATGGAAAAAAATCATAAAGTAAATACATGCAGTTATAGTAATGATATAAGAAATTACTACTTTTCTTGTTCTTAAGTATAATTCGTAATGGTTTTATAATACAGTCAAACAATTGGAAATCAATGCTTCTTCACCATGTGGCCAGTGGGAGCATGCTTCAGAGTCACTAATACATATCTGAGTTCTACTCTCCAACTAGCAAATGTTAAATAAAATCTGTAAGTTACCCTACACTCTTCCCATTACACTGATTCCACAGTCCTTGCCAAATCACTGGTATCAATTCTGAGACTGCAGCTTAGCCTGCAACTTCCCAGGATAGTTTTCTCTTCTAGACATGCTTTGGAAGGTTCTTGCCCCTTCCTGAGCTTGTGTGGTGATCCTGTTAGCACAGATCAGATCATCTCTATGTCAGATTGATTTCTGCATTTGGCTCTATAATTAAGTGTGTGTGTGTGTGTGTGTGTGTGTGTGTGTGTGTGTGTGTGTGCGTGTGTGTGTCTGTCTGTCTGTCTGCTGGAGATGGACCAAGGTTCCTACACATGCTATGCATACTCTACCCCGGCCCTACAACTTTTTATAAAATAACTAGAAATACATGTAAACTGAGTTTCTGAAAGGTATCCTCTTGCTTTTAAGGGTAATAAATGACAGTATAACTTCTTTCACTCCATTCTTTGATTTTTTTTTTTTTTTGCTCTCTTCTTTTGTATTTATGTTTTGTTCATCTTTTACGACATTCCCTAAGTTCATTTAATATCTTCTTTAGACTATGGACTGGAATGTGGGTTTATTTGTCCAGGGCAGTGATGATCAGTACTGCATGAGTGCTAAGTGATCTTAGCTTTCTATAAGGATTGAGCTGTCTACTTTCTTTGCAGCTCACCTCCATTTTTGGTTATGAAAATACTCCAATCACACAGCTGACTTGGTCTCTTTCTCCTTTGAAGTTGATTTAAAGCCTCTTCTCAATGCTTTGAATATCCAAAACTTTCTGCAGCTTAAAACTTTATTTTAACTTTCAGAACTTCCAAGATATTTTTACCAACATATCAACTTAGTATTTGTGACAATGTTTGTGTTTAGATGTAGGAAGGCTAATGATATATAAATTAGCTATCATGATTCATGAAGGTATTTTATGATATTCATAATATAACATCTACATGAGGAAATAGAGTGGACTCTTTCTCTAGGAAATTACTTTTTTAACTCTTATTCCTCCCATCATTCTGTAATCCAAATTTTAACATTAATAATTCTTTCATTAGGCTCAATAAAAGATTATCTTCAAGAGACAACACAGATTATATTTAGTGCCTGTTACCATTCTCTCTCCATTCCTTCAAATTCCTCCTTTTCACAAGAACAATTCTTTGTAAGCAAAATCTTCCTAGCCTCCTCTGGGCTTTGGACCTTATGGTTGAAGCGCAGAACAAAACCACTTATATCATGAGCCAGAGAGCAGAGAGAAAGAGGAAACGTGGTTCAGTGATCCCCTGTAAGGGCACGACCCCGGGGACCTGAAGACCTTCACCAGGCCCTCCCTCCTCCCACTTGCCTCCCTGGAGACCAAGCCTTTGACATGGCCCTTTGGGAGATATTCACAATGTCTTAGTTTGCTATATGCTGCTATAACAGAACACCATAGATAGGGTACTTCATAATGAACAGAAACTGACTTGGCCAATGGTTCTGGGGGCTGGGAACCCCAAGATCAAAAGGCCCTGATGTGATAAGGGCTTCTTGTTGCACAATAAGGAAAGCAACCAAACTTACCCTTTAATCAGGAACATACTCCCTTGATAACTAGCCCTCATGGTCCAATCCACTCTCTAAAGTCCCACTCATAGCAACGTATCAGGACAGCATCAGAGTGAAGTTTCTCATGCATGAATTGCAGGGGACACACTCAAACCAGAGCCTTGACATTTTCCAAACTAGACTAGAACTACAGAGAGAAAAAAAAAGCTTCTATTTTAAAAAAATAAACAAGATGATGTATTTTTTTTTAATAATTCTGCTTGTGGATGAAGACAGTGGTCAGATTTTTTTTTCTTTCACTTGTTCACCACATGTTTGAATTTAGAGATTATCCTTTATTTTTAAAAAAGCTATATTTTATGTTTTAAATGTTCAGATTTTAAATTTCTTTTTGATTGGAACAAGAGTTTCTCATCATTTAGTTTCAAAGTGAAAATTATTCTAATTGGATTTTCTTTATAATCATCATTGTCATAAGTAACCAAAATTTAATTCGAATTAGACACATTTTATATGTTGTTACGGCACATAAAAATCTTAGCAAATTTTAAGTATTCTGTACATTTGTAACCATAGCCACTCTGCTATACATGAGCTCTCCAGAACTTATCCTTTGTGTAACTGGAAGTCTAAGAATCTGTCTATTTCTAAGCCTCCCCCTGCAGACCTTGGTAATCACCATTCTACTATTTCCTTTGAAATTGCTCTTTTTGTTTTCTGTTTCTGGTTTTTTAATTTCAAATATAAATGAGATCATGCAATATTTGTCTTTAAATATCTGAGCAATTCCACTTAGTATAATGTCCTCTAGTTTCATCTCTGCTTTTCTTTCTGTTTACGGCTAAATAATATTTGTGTGTGTGTGTGTTTGTGTATGTGTGTGTGTGTGATTTTTTTTGTCCATTCACTTGTGTTAGGATACTTAGTTTGATTTCCTATTTTAGCCATTGTGAATAGTGCTGCAATGAGCATAGGAGTACAGAGAGCTCTTTGAACTAGCAATCTTACTCTCTTTGGATATACACTCAGAAGTGGGATTGCTAGATCATTGGTGGTTGTATTTTTAAAGAACTTCCAGACTATTTTCCATAATGGCTATACCAATGATAATGTTATTCTAAATTATATAGCAAGAAAGATGAACTTCACATGTGATTTCTAAGAGCTCATGAGTGCTGACAATGAGAGAACTGGCTAGGGTTAAATGCTAAGGAGAAAGGGAAGTGTTCGGAATTGCTATTAGGGTCAGTCATGAGTCACCAAGCAATGAGTAAAGAGTGCTACATTGCCACCAGAGTGCAGCCGACGTTAATTGGCAAGGATTTGTAGTTTGTGATTCCATCATTGCTCAGCAGCTTTAGAATTAAAAGATGGCACATTTAGTTGAAAGCCAAGAGACTGAAAAATGTAAAAGTATTGATGGTGTTTTGGTTGGTGTGAGCTTTCCTCATGGTGAAGAAACCCCAGAAGGAATTGAGGACCCAGAGATCAAAGTGATGAGTGAGAAAAAGGGCTTATTCACATTAAAGACGGGGGTAAGAACTTAGTGAGATTTTGCTTCAAACTAAAAAATAAAAAAAGGACTGGGGGTTTAACTCAGAGGTAGGATGTCCCTGAGTTCAATCCTAAGTACTACACACACCAAAAAAAAAGAAAGGCTCTGAAGATTCCAGTCAGTCAGTGATAAATGTTTTCCAAGTTAGAGATTTGGGGACTGAACATTGCTTTGAGTAATGACGGGCCTGGAGTATAGCTACGTTGGAAAATGTGACTGAACTGGAATATGGAAGGTTTTAGAGTTGAGATGGCATGGTAGAGGTCCTCACTACATCTCTAGAAATGACAAATGGTAGTTGTGTGTGTGTGTGTGTGTGTGTGTGTGTGTGTGTGTGTGTGTGTGGCAAGTACTATAATGATGAGAGTTCAAGGACACATTGGATCTAGTAAGGTGAGGCTGGGGGAAATGTTGTATAGGGGAGAAAAAAATCTTTTCTTTCCATCTTAGGACAATGGCTGAGACCCTAAAATCAAAGGCAGAGTAACAAGATAAAAGCAAACAGATACACTTAATCTAAGTTACTTGGCATTGGAACTTTCCTACAAGGAAGCCTGGGTTTTTGCACTGGGTTTGCTGAAGAGTGGACGTGCAGGCATGGGAATAGTGTTGAACACAGGATTATGATCTAATGGTAATAAAATCAAGAGAACTTAACATGGCCAATTTGTTCAGACTCTGCCCTGGATCCTTGTGTCTTCAGAAATGCCTCAGTCCATTTTCTCTTGCTGTAGAAGGATACCGCAGACTAATTTATGAATTCTAGACATCTATTTGTCTCGTGGGTCTGGGTGCTAGGAAATCCAAGATGGAGGGGCCATACCCGGTGAGAGCCTTCATGATATGTCATTCCTTGATGAAAGGCATCCCTTGGCAAGATAACATTCTGGAGAGGGAGAGGAAGAAAATACTGAAGGGGCCCATACTCACACATTTTTTTTTCCCCCAGGAACCTATACCCACAGTAACTCATCCTTTTCTCCATGTCAGTATTAATCCACTCATGAGGGCAGACCCCTCATGACCCAGTCTCCTAAAGGTCCTGCCTCTCACCCAGTCACCTCCTAAAGGTCCTGCTCTTGCATTGGGAAGTTGGTTTCCATCACATGAGCTTTGGAGGAGACATTCAACCCACAGCAAGAGATCACAGTGTTCCTTTCCTCCAGATATAGGGAAGACCTCTCAAATACAGGTCTTATGACCTGCTTCAGAGGAAAAGGTTAAGAGAAAGTGAATGACCTTCCTGATTCTACTTTTCTCCCAAATACTATATTTCAGGGTAGCATATGCTGAACCCCACTGAGTTTGAACTTCCTTTTTTTTGCCTTTTTGGGGGAAAGATTGTAAAGCCAATAATAGAACTTATAGGGCAGATAGGTGTGATCATGGCCGCATTAGGATTCACTTATGGAAAAAGGCTGAAATAACGATTATGAGCAAGATGTAGGAGAATGTATAAAAGAGCACAGAGTCCACGATAATGGGGAAAGACAGATGCAGGCCATGTGTGTCTGCTGAGGGACAGAGACCCCATCTGTGTAGGGAAAATGAGAAATGGAGAGAGGTGAGAGAGTACTTTATCCATTGTGGACATAGATATCAGAATCCAAAGGGTTAGCTAGGGGGGAAAAATGGTGGTTTCAGAGAGACATTTTGGCTTAGAATGAATTAGAATGAAGGGATGAGATAGTTGCAAAATTTTGTTGCCTGAAAGGTTAGCAACATCAGCTACTCCAACATCCTACTTATCAGGGTATATTCATTATAAATTTTCCTCCTTAGTTACTGGACTTTTTTTTTTTTTTTTTTGGTACTGGTAATTGAATCCAAGGGCATTCTATGTCTGAGCTATATGCCCAGCTATTTTTATTTTTTATTTTGAAACATAATCTCACTAAATTGCTGAGGGTCTTGCAAAGTTGCTGAGGCTCTCGTAGAACCCATGATCCTCTTGTCTCAGCCTCTTAAATAGTAAGATTACAGGTGCGCGCCACCATGCCTGGCCACTTGCTGGACTTTGGACAGGTCTTATTTGTATTGCTAGTTTATTTGAGATTTTGGTAGGAAAAGAGGAGGACAGAAAAAATATGCTATTGTGAGAAATTGTAGAAAAATCATCATACTATTCTATTGAAAAATAGGAGTGATTTTAATTTTTACAATTGTGCCTTTTCTTTTCGTGTGTGTGTGTGTGTGTGTGTGTGTGTGTATGCGTATATGCGTGTGTCACTGGGGATTGAACCCAGAGGCATTCTACCTCCAAGCTACCTTCCCAGCCATTTTTTATTTTTGTTTTGAAACCTTAGGAGCTCACTAGGTGCTGAGAGTCTCACTAAGTTGATGAAGCTGATCTTGAACCTATGATCTTCTTGTCTCGGCCTCCCAAGTCCTGGGGTTACAGGCATGTACCACCACACCTGGCTTATGCTTTTTCTTTATGAACTGCATGTCACTGGCAAAAATACAAACCCAAAGAACAAAGAGAAAAATGCTGGAAACCATTGTTTTGTCTGCTCTCCACTCTTGGCAGCATCAGTGTATTTGTAAGGCTATGAAATTAACTGTAGAAAATGCTGATTCATTCTTTGTTGAGTTGCTGTGGTTTGTTTCTGGCAGTCTTGCTGCTTCAGATGTGATTTGGGATGTTGGCCAGTATGCTAAAAGCGCAGCATCATTGCTGTTTTTCTGACCTCAGCATCCTGGAGTGGTCTTTCAGCTCTTGGCCACCTTTCTTTGTTTGCCCAGTAAGTCCAATGCATTTAGATTGTGTCATAGCTTTCAGGGAGAGGTTTGGACAAAATCCATCTTACTTTGGATGACTTATTACCTTACTTGTTCTTGACCCCTTGGTCACTTTATGTTAATTTTTTAGTTTCATATTTTCCCATTAAGACTCAAGGGGCTCTGGGCTTTTCTTACTGATTTCATCTCATCCACGGAATTCAAATGTGTCTGAATTTCAACTTGTTGCAGTTCAGGGCCTCATCCTTGTAAGCCCTGCAACTTAAATAAACATTGATAGGTTGTTTTGCAATTTAAGAACTGGGAGTGTCTTAAAGTTCTAAGGGAGTGAAATTGACAGCGTAGAAGTATCCATGGATGAAGCCGGGCGTGGTGGCGCACGCTTGTAATCCCAGCATTCGGGAGGCTGAGACCAGAGGATTCGGGTTCACAGCCAGCCTCAGCTACCTAGTGAGGCACTCCGCAACTTAGTGAGACTCGGTTTCAAAATAAAGAATAAAAAATAGGGCTGGGGGTATAGCTCGGTGGTAGAATGCCCCTGAGTTCAATCCCTAGTACCACAAAAAAAAAAAAAAAAAGTATCCATGGATGACTTGAGACTATTAACTTCTATATTTAACAAGTAAATCTTGCTAATGAGGATGCTGTTTAACAGTGGTGCTTGTGCATGAATCAAATGGTAATGTTTCATTATTCTACTCACGTGCCAAGTTGACTGTATTATTTAGTATATAACCTTGATTTACATCTTTGCATGTCCTTGTTTTTCTCTGTATATAACTAACTCATTTGTACTTAATAATTTAAAAATCTAATATTAGGAGTATTTGTTATAGAAATGGATGATACTGTCACCCCAACTTATGAAGTGACCAAAAGAATCTGTGAGAGAGTTAAAGGAATATGGTTTTGTTTGTTTACGTGTAGTTTATTTAAGTTGCTTGGTAATTAAACTGTGTGTTTTGTCCTCGAGGTTATTTGACATCCTTGTAAATAGACCCTCTGTGTGTGCTGTGCAGGAGATCTTTGGAGTTAATGATAGCTGAAGTGCTCAAGCAATTTATTCAATAACCTGCTTGATTATGAGTTAGGTGGGGGTTAACATTTCTGAGTTATAGATTCTTCTGCTCCTTAGCATGGCTGCTGTTTGTGATTCACCTTAATGAAAAGGAAAAGCCTTTCAGCAGTTTATCAATGTTTTTGAAGTTCAATGGTGTCATGGGTGTCAGCATTTAAGCCAAGAATACACATTTGAAATATGAACAGAGACATACACAGCAATACACATGCACTCATGTAGAGAGGTGCAAACTCAAGCAAAAGATAGAGTAACTTGCGATAATGCTCCATATTGAAGTGTCTGTATTTTTCTCAGTTAAAGAATAATTAGAGGAAAATTTAAAATACTCTTTTTGTTGTTATCGTCATTGTTTTTGCTGGCAAAATAGAACCTAAGGAGTGAAAGTTTATCTGAGTCCACATTAATCAGGATTTTCTTTAGGGTTTTCACAGAAACTTACATGAGTGGATTTATCTCACAGTATGTATATGTGTGTATGTATATATGTTTACATCTATATATACATATATGTTTATATACTATATACACATATATTTGTTGTTTTTATCTCACAGTTGTTGTTGGATATATCTCACTATATATATATACACATAAATATAAATATAAATATTTGTTGTTATTGTTTGGAAATAGGGTCTTGCTAAGTTGCTGAGAGTATACTTATATTGCTGGAACCTATGATCCTCCTGTCTCAGTCTCCCAGCTACTGGAATTACAGGTGTGTGCACTACCGTGCCTGGCTCACACAGTATATTTTATGATTCAGAAATACCTTTTTATATTTATTCAGTTATTTGTATTAGTTGGTGGGGAGCAAGTCACAAACTGATTATTTCTTATTTTTCAGATAAGGTTTCATTATTATGCTATTGTGAAGTATATTTTGAATGTTCACATGCCCACTTGTCTCTGTGGGTTTACTTCTACATTTTTCAGCATGACTCACTATCCTTAGCTTCCTGGGATGGTTTGCAGGGCAGTCCTGGTGTTTCTATGTGAGTTCTTGTGTTTTTGTTAAACATTGGTCCAGCTGAACGTGGGGAAGATGGTGGTAACATGGTTTCAGACTTTCTCATTCTGTTTTGCCTCTGCCATTTTCCTCCCATTTGTTAGTTACATAAAAAAGGTCAGGCAACTACACAGCAAAATCCCAGACCCCCAGACAATGTTTACAGTCAAACTAGGGGACAAAATGCCCTCAAGATAAGAGCTAGGTGGCAAAATCAGCAAGACTCATTGTCTGCAGGAAATGAAATAGAGGAATCAAAGGGTCTGAGAACTGGAGATCCTCAAAATGGGCAGCAGATACTCTGCAGAAAGCACACAGGGCTAGTTTGAGAGAACTCAGGAGGGTATCAACCAGAGCCCAAGACAAGAAGGTATGAACTCTCTGGGATGCTCTGGCCCTCTGTGAGTCCTTAGATTTGATCTACCAGGGCTTTATTCTAGGAGAGGAAAGTTTCCCATGCAGAGAATGTACTATTGGGAGTGGAACCAACATTAGACAGGTCAGGGCAACAGAGGTGAAAGGAAGAGAAGGCCTAGCCCAAAGTGAGTGTTGGAATGAAGGAAGGGGAGTCCTATAACTCATGTGCAGCCATAGACTGAATGTTTATGTCCCCAGAAGTCATATATTGAAACCTAAACCTCAAAATTATATATTTTTAGGAGGTGAGGCCTTAAGGAATGATTAGGTAATGAGACAGAGCCCTCAAGAATGAGAGTTATGTATTTATAAAAGAAGCCTCAGAGAATTAACCCATCTGTTCCACTATCTAAGAACACAGCAAGAAGACAGGCATTTCTGAACCAGGAAGCAGGTCCTCACACCAGGCACCAGATCTTCCAGGGCCTTGATCTTGAACTTCACAGCCTACTGTGAAAATACATTTCCATTGTTTATAAGCCACTCAATCTGTGGTATTCTGCTACATCAGTCTGAACAGACAAGGGAGCATACCATGTGTTAAAATGTCACACAAAAGCAAAAGAAGAGGGATCTTTGTGAAATTAGGAAAATTTGAAACCCAACAAATATGTTAAAATCCATGAGTTTATAGTGATTTTTTTTTAAATTAAGAAATTAGTCATTTTTTGGAAGATGACAAGAAACCAATCTGGCAGTGAAAATTAGTCAATAAAAGAAAGAACATTGCTAGGCGTGGTGGACAGAGGAACAGGCAGAATTACACTAAAAATAGACATTCTTCAAAATCCAGACTCTGGATTCAAAATCCCAGTACTTGGGAGGCTGAGACGAGAGGATCACAGACTCGAGACCAGCTCAGCTATTTAATGAGACCCTTTGCAACTTCGTGAGACCCTGTTTCAAAAAAATAATAAAAAAAGGGGGGCTGGAGGTATAGCTCAGAAGCAGAATGACCCTGGGTTCAATCCCCAGAAGAAAGAAAGAAAGGAAGGACAAACATTAATGCTGCCTTTCCTAAGTGAACTGTGCCACTGTAGCTAAAAGAGTTTCTCTATAAAAGCATTTCAACTAAAAAATGAGGAATGGATGGTAGAATTAGAATATCACTATTTTGCAATGCCCAGAGAATGGATACAGGCATTTGGCATGAGCACCTGCTAAGCTCACAGAAGAGAGATGGGCAGGTATTCTGTACTTCCTCTAATCCTGCTTAGCACCACTGCTTGTCTTGCCCAAAGACCAAGCCAGAGACACATGTATTCTCTGGATCTAGCTGCCAATTTACAGGATATCCAAAGGACAGAGGAACAGGCTGCATTGCACTAAAAATAGACATTCTTCAAAATCCAGACTCTGGAAAACTCTATATGCCAAAGTGCCTGGGTTTTCCCACAGATAAATGTTAAAGAACTGGCGGATGTGGAGAAGGAACCAATAGACTTAAAACTGCAATTTAACTGTGTCAGACTTTTTAAAATGATCAAGGCTAACCCATAGTAGTTAGGGAAATAAAGTGAAGTGACAAAACTGTTTTCAAAATGCAAAAAGTTATTTATTACTTATAAAAATGAGGATAATGGTTATTATAGAGTAGGGAAGGGAGTTGTGAATGAAAGCAACTTCTAGAATACCCAGCAAAGTTCCATTACCATTATCACTGTAAAATGATTCATGAAGCCATACATTTGTTGTGTATGCTTGTTTTATTTTATAATAAAAGGATTAATATATATGTAAAATATGTACATATATGTGTGTGCGTATACATATATATATACTGGATTATATATATATATGTGTGTGCGTATACATATATATATATACTGGATATATATACATATATATAATCCAGTAACCAAAATTTTAAGAACAGTTTATCTCTAGATCGCTGAATAACTGGCACTTTTCATTTTTTTTCTTTTTACTCTTTTATGTGTATTTTCTTTGTAATTTTACTTACACTGAACATGTTTTATACATGCAATTTAAATCTATAACATGATATTTCAATATAAGTTTTGAAAAGATCAGTCAATGCTGTGTTAGCAGCACTTTATTTAAAATGAATGGAGGTTTAGAATGTAATAGTAGGTACTTTGGTCAAGAGCTATGGATTCTTTCTCTGATAAAACTTGAATCGGTTCCATTTTTTCTAGAAGTGACGTGGTACTGATGTGACAAAAAGGTTTTCTGGCACAGCTTTTTCCTTCCTGAACTTGATCGGAGTTCCTGGAAGGCTTGGTGTTAGTTTCTTTAGAGGTAAAGCAAAACAAAACAAAGAAATGGATGATAATCTCCTCACAAGCCAAGATGGTTAAATGAGATGGAAAGAAAATTATTTCTGGGGCCTAAGTTAGTGTGCTACCACCTGCATTTCATGTCATGGGATTTACGGAATCTTTTGTGGTCGTCCTTTGTTCTCCTATAGCATAAACAAAAACTTAATCTTTTAAGATATGCAGGATTATGTGTCATTTAAAATGTTGGCTAATTTGTGCAGTAATGAGTATTTCTTTCCATTTCTTCTTCCTATCATAATAGCAATAGTTATTTCCTTTTTAAATATGATAAAACTATTATTTCTAATGTGAAGATAGAATTGAATTTGATTATATTCATTCTGATAGGTTGGTGGTCTTTTATTTCTTTCTTTTTTCCAAGCCACTGCATTAGCACTATAAAATAGAGAAATATTAGGTACCATCAATAGATAGCCAATTAGACCAAGTATGTATAAATATTTTAACATTTTTGGTGCAAAAGTGGGCTTAATTCATTTTCTTGGCTCTATCCCAACTGAAGAATTACTTTCTGCTAACCTTACTATAATCCCTAGCTCCTATGGGATGAATTACTCTTCACATGTTCCTTTAATATTGCATAAAGTTTATGGCAGCAGTGAATTAATGCCCCTTAGATTACATATTTGGTGGGAGTTTTTTCTCTCAATATAAAAATGGTTGAGAAACAAAAACGTTCTATTTCTGTGTGACTGCGCTAATTTAAAAACTATAAACACACATATATTTATATAATACACATAAGCATCATTAGAAACCTGTTTTTAGTCTCTGCTATGACTTTTGGGAAGGTGAGTAGGTGTTTTTTTGTGGTTTGGATAGAGAGGGGTCTTTCTTGGTTTGTTGGTTGGTTTTCTTTAGTTTTCTGCATCTTGAATATCTTTAACTAAACAATGTATGGTATGGAGTTAGGCTTGCTCTTTTGAATGATTTGTTCTTTTCCCTAAGTAAGAGTCCCTGTAAGAACCCAAGTATAGATAAGCTAGGAGAACATTATGGTACATGCAAGAAGCTTATAAAAGACCACATACTATAGGAATCCATGTCTATGAAATGTGCAGAATAGGTAGGTTCATAGAAACAAAAAGTAGATGAATGTTTTCCAGAGATTGGGGGGGGGGGTGGACAGTTGGTATGGAGTTTATTTTGGAGGTGATGAAAATGTTTTATAATTGCATATGGTGATAGTTGTTCAACTCTGTGAATCTACTAGTAACCACTAAATTGTACAGTGTACACTGTCCTGAGTGAGGCCGACTGGGGAGGAGCTGGCTTTTGCTCCCACTCACCCAGCTCAGGGCTGCAAGTTGGAGACTTGACTATGAATTGAAAACCACTGGCCTAGAAGACCAAAACCTTTACATCACCAGGCTTGGAGATGGTCCAAGTGAAAATGGGAGAGCATTATTTCATTAAGTATTTCTGTGTGTATTTATAATGTGCTGAAAGCAGGCACAGAAATAATTGGGTTCTATGTGCTTATCCTTACACAAGAATCTGCTTTTTGCTTTTTTTTGGGGGGGAGGGCTGGGATTGAACCCAACGTCATTCTACTGTTCTACGTCTGAGCTACACCCCTAGCCCTTTAATGTTTTTTTTGTTTTGTTTTGTTTTTGTTTTTAATTTTGAAACAGGGTCATGCTAAATTGCTAACGGCCTTGTTAAGTTGCAGAGGCTGGCCTCAAACCTGCAATCTTCCTGTATCAGCCCCCCCACCCCACATACTGGGATTACAAGCATGTGTTACCATGGCCAGTTAGCCTTTTGCATTTCTATTATAGAAAGCTTCTTCCCTCTTCCCTCTTTACAAGACATTTAGGAAAAAAAATCTATAAACTTAATTATCTGCAGTGTGATACCCATTGCAGTAATAATAATAATAATAATAATAATAATAATAATAATAATAATGTGAATGCCCTCTCCAGTTGATATATCCTTTTGATTTTAGTCTCAGTCTCAGGCATACCTTCTCTGAAGTTTCCTTCTTCTCTCCCAACTTTATTCTCTCCTTCTGTCTGGTAAGATTGTAATCCCCACACACAGTCTCTCACTGCAACTTTTTTCCTCCACAGAGTTGCCTTGATTTCTTTTTGTCTTTTCATTACTAGCTTTTTTTTCCTTTCCATATCTGCTTTACATTTGGGAAGGTCTATATAACTTCAGATCCTTTTAGTTTATTTCAATTATTCAGAAAAAGATTTGACATTGTTGTAAGTGTGCTGTCAAGGCCAAATGATAGCATCGCACTGTCCTTGTTGAAGATGTTTGTTTACTTGTTTGTCTATCTTAATAATGTGAGAATTGATGAGTTTGGGGTTATAAATAGAGTGGGATTACTTGGGCCTCATTTCTGTCTTGCAAGTCTACAGTAGAATAAAAAGCTCCCCTGATTTGTTTACTAGAAGCAAACATACTTAGATGGAAAGGAAGCAGATAGGAAGTAGCATAACTATGTAAGGGCTGACTCCGAAATTGTTTTAAAAAATCACGATGTACATTTTGAAGTTTCCATTTGCAAAACTAGTTTGTATGAGTTCTGAGCCTGCTTACTATGAAGGAAAAGACAAGGTGAGGACAGGGAGCGGACAGCAGAGTAAACAAATATATTTACCACTCAGTTTATGTTATTATAGAAAAATTCTGTTTCTTTATAAAGAGAGGGGGATAAGGTCTTTTCCATTGGGAGCAAACCAGTAGACAGATAGATGATCAAGGTCTTAATTCATTTTTATGCAGATAATGTAAGTATTTCAAATTTAACCCCAGAAGTACTAAAGTTGAAATCTGTATTGCAGATAAAACTAGAATTTGTGATATTTGTGGGGTAGGATAAGGGGACAGGGTTGGGGTAGTTGCTTCCCATCTCACCCAAAATGATTATTAAAGCTAATCATCTTGAAAGGGTCAAGGAAGCAGCAACATTTTGTATCACCATTAAAAATTAGCCCAGGTAAAATAATTGTATGTCACAATAGCCAAACTATGGAAGCAGCCAAGATGTCCATCGACAGATGAATGGATTACAAAACTATGGGATATGTACACAATGGAATTTTACTCAGCCATAAAGAAGAACAAAATCATGTTATTTGCAGGGAAATGGATGAAGCTAGAAAACATGTTAAGTGAGATTAGCCAGTCACAAAGAGTAAAGAAGCATATGTTCTCCCTAATATGCAGATGCTAGGGAGAAGATGGGGCATAAGAGGGTCTCCACATGGAAAAGGAGAGACCCTCAATAAACAAAGAAGTTGATTTAACCGAAGGGGATAGATGGGAGGCCAGGGCAGGAGACACCCTAATGTACATTAAGGTTACTCACTAAATAGAACTTGAGAGGGAGGGAGGGCGAGGGACCGGGGTGGGAATTTGGGGAAGGGGTCAAATAAGAATTGTGAGCACATATGTTGTTATCAATTTGTACCTAACAAAGATGTATGCTTACAACACATGAATAATTTAAAAAATTTAAAAAATAAAATAAAATAATTGTATGTATGCATGGTTGGGAAAGGACAAAGAAATTGACAGTATTCTTTCCAAAAGAGAGCATGCATGTGGCTCTACTTTCTCTCTTGTTTCTTGCTTTCCCTCTTTCCAGACTAGAATGTCTGCTGCCTTGTGGGAAGCCAGTGTGGGCTCCATGCAATCCTCAAGTTACTCAGCTTAATTAAAACCACATAATATCCAGATTACTTCATCATCATTATGTTTTTAGCAACAAACTATTTTAGTGATAGGAGCCAACCAAGAACATTTCCACCACTAATTTTACTTTCTGGTTCAAGTTTTTAAAATATTGAAGAAATGAGCTAGTTATGATTTATTTTCCACAGAAAATAAGAAATTATAAACTGATCCTTAGATATATTTAGTGAGTCCCAGTCGCTATGATGTTATGTGTTAGTCTAAAAATGCACAAAACTACAAAAAATGGTTGATGTTTAAGTGCTTCATTTTACATCTGCTCTGGTTTTATTATAGAGAGTAATCTCCTTCGATTTTAATGACAAGTGTAATTTTTTTCAACTTTATAGACAACGTCCGGGGAAGATGTGCGTGACTTCACAAAGGTGCTGAAGAACAAGTTCAGGTCAAAGAAATACTTTGCCAAACATCCTCGGCTTGGCTACCTGCCTGTTCAGACAGTTCTTGAAGGTGACAACTTAGAGACGTAAGTTTGATTTTAATATTAGGCTTTGTGTGATGTTATTATATCTGATGTTATCATTTTAAAGCATTACTGACGGAAGAGAAACTATTTAATTCTAAAAAGATTTGTGTTTTGGTAAAACACTAAATTTTAAAAAGGGTAAATTAAACTTGGAATTGGTCTTTACAAGTATGAATTTTTTATTATTTACTTGTGACAGTCTCACAGCCAAATAATCCAAGATTAATCTTGAATATGTTTCCAAACCAATCATCTCTATTCTTGATCATCTCTTTTTCTTTTAAAAGTACTTAAATCAAATTACGTTATTATATGCTTTTTCATTCTTCTATTTGTTTTCTATTTCTTCCCTTTTGGAAGTATTTTAGTATGTTTATACTACATTTAAGTATTTTAAATACAAACTTAATAATATTTACTCTCTTGCTTCAAATACACATATATGCTAAAGTCTCATTGTAATCTCATTACTTCTTACCTCTTTTGTGTGTGTGTGTGTGTGGTACTAGGGATTAAACCTGGGGCGCATTCTACCTCTGAGCTACACCCTAAGCCCTATTTTATTTTTATTTTGAAACAAGGTCCTGCTAGGCTGATTGAGAGTCTCACTACATGCTGAGGCTGTCCTCGAACCTGCGATCCTCCTGTCTTAGCCTCCCATGTACTGGGATTATAGGCATGTGCCACCATGCCTGGCTGTCTTACCTCTTTTCTTAAAGATGAAAGCAGCAAAATTGGATAGCTTTATATATTACATGAAATAGACACAATTGTTCAAAAGTATATGTTTTAAGTTGACAAGCATAAATAAAATTTTCAGTATAGGAAAATTACCATGAGGTTTAAAGCCAAAAAAAAATTATAGGAATCTGTAGTCCGAAATGAAAAGAAAAAATATTTTGATGAGCTAGAAGAAATGCAAGGAGGTAATTTTAAGTTTTAAATAATTATATATCAAGATCCAAATTGATACTAATTTTAAATCTTTAAATCCATATATATATATAGAGAGAGAGAGAGAGAGAAATTTATATAAATATCTTTTATATATATATAAATATATATATACATATATATATATATATATATATATATATATACTTTTATTGGTGCGTAGAGTCTCACATCATAATGTAGTTCACAGTGGTAGTAACAAACATGCACACAGCACTTGGCGGCTTTCTCCCAGCTCCCTCCCATCCTCCTCCCTTCCCCATACAGGGTATTGAAATTGGCATTAGTATTCTCACGTATGGACATAATGTCAATGGAAGTAATTCCTTCATTGATCCTCCTTCCCCCACCCCCACCCCTTCCCCTAGACCACCTCCCTGGCTATCACCCTGAACTTCATCACAATGTATGATTACAATGCACCACTTTTTTAAAAAAAAGTCAAAATAGAAGAGCAGATGGCTTCGTATGATTTTTTTCCTCTCCACATGTAGCCTACAAAGCAAGAACTTTGCTTAATTTCCGTGCGTGCATATCTCTCATATATAATATAGAGCATAAAAAAGAGTGGAACTTCTTAGTAACTCTGCTTGGTGTCAAACTGTGTATAATTAAGATAAATGCTTTCTTAATTGTTTTTTCCACCCTATATACTAGAAAAAAAATTTATGAAATTCAATTTTAGTTTAAGGGGACCTAGTTTCATACATTAAGGAAAGGTAGATTTCTGGTCTTCTCTTTGTTCAAAAGATTGCATGCTGGTAATTCTTATTTGTTTTATCTACTTTATCTTTTAACTGTACTGAAAACCTTATGATAAAATTTTACTTCTGTTATGTCAGATCGAACTGATCTTTGGAGTGGCTCTCTGAAGCACAGAATTATTACATGGTGCTTTAACTTACGGGGTGACTGGATAGGTTTGAACTAAGCAGCGTGCTGTGTTTGCACTCTGTTGATAAACCATTGGCATTTTGTGTCCCAAATACCTACATCTTTCCCATGAAGCGTGCAGATGGATATATCTTTTATACTTCTTTTAAACACTTTTAGTAGTTTGCTTTTCAATGTCAAAATAACCATTAGCATCAATCATTCTATTCTGAGTGACTTTTTTATTGTAAAAATTAAAAGAAAAGCATGCCAAATAATTTTGTGCACTGATTGGGGGAGTATAATGCTAAAAATGCCTCACCTCATTTAACACAGATTCACCACCATTTTAGTGAGTGGGAGAGAGAAAGAAAGGAATATAATATTAAATCAGATGCCACAAGATTCTTATTGAAAAAGATTTATGAGCTAGTAGATATAGTGGGCACATTTTCTTCTTTTTTAATCCTAGATGGAGCTCTCTGGATTTGCTATAGTTCATTTTTTTGCTGATCCCTTTCTAGTACAAGGCCACTCCATCTTCTAGTATAACAGTATATGTGAGTGGGTAGTAAAAAAAAAACTTTGATTTCATTTTTTCTCCTATTTGTGGGAGGAGAACACTGGAGAAAAACCAGTGAAGTGGTGAAAGTGGTGAAGTTATTTATGGAGCTGATTAGAATTTTTGTTTGTTTCTGTCTCTTTTATCCTTGCAAAATGTAATGTTTTATCTTCTGACTAGTAATTATACATGTGTGCACAAAGGGAATTTATGAGGGGAAAAATAGTGCTATTACTAAAAGGGGATAAATATACCCCTTCTAAGGTTTATTTGGTTAATTTTATAACTATGTGAGATTTTTCAAAACATAAAGAAAATGAGTAGAGCTTTATTAAAGAGTGTCTTATTGAAAATAAACCTGAGAAATAAGCTAAAATGATGGCAAAAGTAATGTGAGAAGTAATTTGAGAGTTGTGAGAGATTATTATTGGCTAAAAAGTTCCGTTACTTTCATTAAGGATTAAAAAGGAAAGCAGACACCTCTCTTTGGTATTGCTTAAGGTAGATTACATGAATTTCATAATTTTTTAAAGATCTTATAATAGCAAGAATCAACTCATAGTAGGTGTGATTCTGTTTGCAAAAACATCGGAACAGGAGGAGATGACAGCTAGGCTGAGATCTGCAAGATGAGTAGGGTCAAATGTTGATTGTTTGGTCTGCTTGAGGCAGACAGGGAGAGTTTCTGGGCAGAGGAAGCATTTTCCAAAACCTTAAGGCAAGCTAGTTTTGGAAACTGGGGTTGGAAGCTAGGAATACTGCAAGAAAGGAGAATGGAAAAAGAGGGAAAGAGTCAGGAGGCAGATAATGAAGGGCTTGGTAAGCCCTGCCAGAGTGTTTGGAGTGTATCCTGAGAGCAGTGGGGAGCCAGTGGGAATTCATATAGAAGAGCAGCTGGGATCCCAGTGCCCTGCCTTGGGACAAATGGATTGAAGAAGCATAAGGAGCAGACTGCCGAGAATTGAAGGCACTAAAAAGGTCACTAACTTTCTTCAAAGTCTGGGTTATATTTCATATTATATTACGTATACTTGGTAGAGTTTGATTCCTTGCATGTTTGTGTGAGATTAATCAATATACCATATGCAAACACCACAGAAGGAGAGGCTGTATTATTAAGTATGGGCTAACAAAGAGATTCGTTGGTTAGTCAGTTAGTTAGTTAGTTAGTTAGTTAGTTAGTTAGTTAGTTAGTAATTGTGTTTAAAGCTACCGTTGAACCTAAGGCTCTTGGGTGCAAGGTCAACACTGTACCACTGAGCTGTACCTCCAGTCTTGGACTTATTTTTAACCCATTTTAATTATACATCCTTACTATATCATGTCTTACTGTTGTTTTTTTCCTCCAGAATTAAACTTTAAAGCTTATTACTTAATGTTCTTTTCCTACAAATCCAAACACTTTGAAGTCAATGGAGCCTAAATTTTTATTTATTTATTTATTTATTTATTTATTTTTGCGGTACTGGGGATTGAACTCAGGGGCATTCTACCTCCGAGCTATACTCCCAGCCCTATTTTTTATTTTGAAACAGGCTGTCACTAAGTTGCGGAGGGCCTCACTAGGTAGCTGAGGCTGGCCGCGAACTTGGATCCTCCTGTCTCAGCTTCCCAAATGCTGGGATTACAAGCGTGCGCCACCATGCCCAGCTTAAATTTTTATTTTTAATCTCTATTATTTTTGTTAGAAAAACAAAAATAAAGAAGTAGAGAAACTTTTATTTTTGTTTTCTTTTGTTAGAAATAGGAAATAAAGAAATAAATAAACTTCCTTCAAGAAACCACTCAGCTCAGCTCTCTGCTCCTGCTATTCTTATCTTAGTTCATGAATCACTTTTGTTCTGACTGAATTAACTTTACAAGAACTAGTCAAGCAGCTTCAAAAGCTGTCCCAAGGTCTGTAAAGATAAAAAAAAAATGTTTTTCTTCTGTTTCAAGTTCATGTCAAATGTTGCAGTACACTTGAATTTCAGAAATAATCTCTTAAGAAATTACTGTTTTTGGAAAGTATATAGTGAATCTGTTACCTGACATTTAACATCTCAATTTCAGGGTTAATGAAAAGTAGTGATGTAAAAAGTATGGAATAATACTGTTTTTTTTACATTGTTCTTATATCTATTTTACACATATTTAAGTCTACATATAGAATAGATACTTCATTAGGTTAGATTAGAGTACATATTATACTTTTCTACAGAGTGGATAAATGCCTATTTTTGAAAGTAGGTGTGAAATGTCTTAGAATCTCATTCGAATGAGATGACCTCCATCTCTTAAAAGTCTTTGCTCTGTAGACATCGACTTGTGCTTCACAGTAGGAGATAATGCGATCATTAACTTTTTCTTAAGTATATACATATAATAGAAAAGAGGAATCAGGGAAGTATAGAATAATTGGCTGCAATCAGCATTAGATTTGCTGGAGACTATATTTATTTAATTAAATACAGAACTAATTTTCTTTGGATTTTTAAATTTCTGCATTCATCACCACCCCCCATAAAAGTTAGGGTTTGATCTAGTTTTTAATTAGGATCAGTTATTTTTTTTTTTCAGTACTGGGGATTGAACTCAGGGGCATTCTACCTCCGAGCTACACCCCCAGCCCTATTTTTTATTCTTTATTTTGAAACTGAGTCTCACTAAGTTGCGGAGTGCCTCACTAGGTAGCTGAGGCTGGCCTCGAACCCGGATCCTCCGGTCTCAGCCTCCCGAATGCTGGGATTACACGCGTGCGCCACCACGCCTGGCTAGGATCAGTTATTTTCAAAAGGCATTTGGTAGAGATTTGGAGACTGCTAGGCAGGGTGAAAGGTTGGAGCTACCTCTTGGGCTGAGAATGATACTGAATGATCTGCCTTCAGATCAAGGTCTGAATTCAAGCGGAACACATTTTCATGCATCAATTTTCTAAACTGAACTTCTGGGTGACATTTTTGAAGACAGTAAGTCCTGCTCTAGAGAAGTTGCTTTTGGTTGTATTGATGATGCAACCTTTTTGGCAGGATGCAGGGGAAGGTGTGTAGGTTGTACCTTTTTCCAGTATATCCTTGAAGTTGAGATACGTTGGGTGTATACCTCGTTTTGAATTTTTACATTGAAAATTGGATGAAGAATCAGAAAAATTGAAGTTTACTTCAACAAAATATAACGTCGTGTTATATTTTGATCACCTTCCTGATCAGGTTTCTTCTTCAAGCAAAACAAAAATTTGATTGCATCTCCTCTTAGAGTATTGTAGAATGGTATCTTTAAAATTGTTCTGTATTTTTGAGCTATTATAGAACATGCTGTTTTTGTCTCAATTAGCCCGTATTTAAATGTGCTTGCTATCCTGTAACAAATCTCCTGTAAGATCTGTGAAAGAGCTCTAAGGCCCCTGCAAACCCTGGCATAGCACCATCTTTTCTAGAATAAACTGTGACTTCTGCTACTTTCGATTTCCCTGTGGTAGATGCCAGGACAACCAGATATATAAGTGGAAGACAATTGAGAGTGCCCCGCCCCCGACTTTTGTCTGAAATTGCTCTGAAGTGTTTGTTCCGTGACTTTTGTTTCCCTCTCCCCTCTCTGCAGTCCTATCACACTCATCAGTATGTGGCCAGAGCACTATGAGTGAGTATTCACAGCCCCATGCAGAAGACGGATGTTCTGATCTGGTGTATTAGCACGGGGGTGATTACTAAACTCTTGCTCTCAAGTAACATTTCTGCGCCCTGGGTAACAATCCTGGTGGTTTGTTTGCATGGCAAATTCATTATTTAACTAAACTAACATTCCTGCTGGTAACATCTGTCGATATTTAGGCTTAAAACTGCCACTTTGCCTTTTCCCTTACAGCCCCTCCCAGTCTCCTCAGCTGTTTCATGATGATACCCATTCAAGAATAGAACAATACGCCACAAGGTAAGAAAGGACAGGTGCCCTCCACCCCGCTGCCACCCAGAATACATCCATGTCTGTATTCATCTGACGCCATTAACTTACCTTGATTTAAGGAATGCATGTCTATAGGAGTCATGATTCCATTTGCATTTTACCAAACACCTGCTCTATATTCTATGAAGAGTAAATCTCAATAGGCTGTGATTACCGAGCTTATGAGAATCCAAACACTGTACAGGAAGGATTTAGATAATGTAACCCAGTTTCAGTGAATGAAAGCAGGGATTGAAAGTATTCTCAGGAGATGGTGCACATATGAATTACAATATGTAATTAAATTTATGCTAATGTTTTATTATAGGGGTTTGTTCTAAAGTCCCTAAGCAATATAAAATATAGGACAGTCTTGATGGTGTGCGGAAACTTTTAGTAAAGTAGTTAATACTAGGCACCTGTGGTCCTAGTAACCAGCTATGCCTGAAAATGCTAGCTTAAAGGTTATAAAAACAGAAACATTTGCACTGAGTTGGGACCAATTGGAATTTTTAGAGGAAGTCATGTGTTCTGGTCAGCATTCCGACAGCTATAATCTAAAAGATTGACCATGTAACTTAGAAGAAAGACGATTTATTTTCTTATGGTTTTTAGTTCAGTTCATGTGAGGCTGGGGATCCCAAGTCTCAGGGCATGGAGACTGGAGGCAGAGAGCGGGGGAACACATGGCCTGTGTTCCTCACATCGTGAAGCCCAGAACAAAGAGAGAGTGAACAGGGGAAGGAGGAACCATATATGATCCCTAAGGCAGCATCCCCAGGGATACACCCCTTCCAGCCACACCCTACTGGCCCAGGCCATCCATTGTAATAGATTTCTCTGGGATTACAACCCTCATGACTCAATTACAGCAACACCGCACACCAATTTATAAGCACTTCAAGGGCCATTCTATATTAACTATAACAATATGGTTGGTCTGATGGAAAAACTGCACAGTCAAAAGCACTGAGCTGGTAGGTAGTGCACACTTGTAATCTCAGTATTTAGGAGGCTGAGACAGAAAGATTACAGGTTCCCAGCCAGTGGACAGTAATTTAGCAAGGCTCTGTTTTCAAAGTAAGAAATAAAATAGGACTAGGGGTGTAGCTGAGAGGTAGAAAGCCTCTAGGTTCAATCCCCAGTACCACCAAAAACAAAACAAAAAGCATTGAGTGGGGAAAGAACATGGCTTATTTTTCAAACTGCCTCATGGGAGAGGGGAAGGGAATGGGGGAGTGTCAACAGATGGAAGTTGAAGACTGATCATGGGGAGTCCATTTGCTAAGGAACTGGGTCACATGCACAGGTAAAGGGAAGCCACTGAGGATATTCAAACTTTAGAGGAACATAGTTGGATCTGTGTGGGAATGTCACCCTCTCTTCCATGAAGAAGACCAGCTAAGGGCAGGGAGAACCAGTTAGAGTATGTGGTCAAATAGATTATATGATGTAGTTTAAGAGAAAGGCCTACAGGCCCTGAGGCAGTGGTGATAGGAATGCAATCCATTATTAGATGTTGTTTTCATTTTATAATCCCATAGAAGATGTTTTAATTCTCCAGTCTTGTCAAGAGAGTGGATCCTTCTCTGTTTTATCAGAGTTGTGATCGTTTTAAAATGTTGGAGGCTATGCCGTTAGTTGACCAGGTCTTCTGTGGCTATCTTATCTAACATCCCTGTTTTCATTTTTCAGACTGGCCCAGATGGAAAGAACTAACGGGTCTTTCCTCACTGACAGCAGCTCTACCACAGGAAGTGTGTAAGTTTACATGAAGTTAGGGTTCCCCGGGAAGGCTGGTTCTTGTATCATGGCTGTCCAAAATAATCTTCATTGACTGTAACTCTGAATTGTGATCCCAATCAAAATTATTAAGTGTAGGTTCCAAAATGTCTATACAGATTTTCTGCTTTCAAGCCATGATGGTATAAACTGGATATGTTTTTAAATTAGTTTTATATAAATTAATGAAAAATCCTACATCAGTCAACCAATCTTACTTCAGAAAATCAGACTTATTTATTTATAACAATATTGGCATTTCTTATTAATTTTGCAAATGTAATTCTATAGGATACATGATCTTTCTGCAAAATCCTCTTTCTTCTGCTTGCTAACATTTTCTCCGTAACTTCTACCTTTAGCAACACTGGCCCACACATGCTTGGAAATATACTCCCACTTCCCATTGAAAAGTGACTCCCTTGCCAATATTTTATTTTATTAGGAACTGAGAAAATAGTCAATGGCTATCGAACATTTTATCTTTTGATTTTCTCATGTGTGTGTTCAACTTGGTTATGGAACTTTCTTGGCAAATATTTTATCTTTGATTATCCAATGGTTGTGTCATATTTTCTTTGAAAATTTTCCTGGTCTTGTCATTCACATTAGTTCTAAAGTAATGTCTGCAAGACTTGAACAGTGTCTTATTTATGTGACTTATGAAGGTTCAGTTGTGGTTTGGATCTGGTGGGGGAAAAAAACTTAAGCACTCTAATATAGAATGTTTCCCTTTCAGTATTTTTTTTAATTGTTTTGTTTATCATTGAGCTCTTAAGTTAAAGTTCTCAGGAGATTTTTCAGTTTTAAATTTCAAAGATTAATATCATTGTGTGTGTGTGTGTGTGTGTGTGTGGGGGGGGGGGGGGGGGGGGGGGGGGGGGGGGGGGGGGGGGGGGTGCTGGGGACTGAATTCAGAGGCATTCTATCTCTGAGCTACACCCTCAGCCCTGTTTTATTTTTTATTTGGAAACAGAGTCTGGCTAAGTTTCTGAGGCTGACCACAACCCTGCGATCCTTCTGTCTCAGCCTCCCAAGTCCTGGGGTTACAGGCCTACACCTCCATGCCGGACATGCATCATAATATTTGGCTCTAGTACAGAAATGATTTATATATTATTATTTAGGTACAATGAATGTGAAATAATTTGCAACTCAAGATAGTATTGTGCTCATAATGCTTGTTTCAAATTTAACCTATCAGGGTGGGGCGGGCAGAGCATCCTCAGATCCATCCCGTCCCCCAGGACATCATCTCTGTTCTTGCCCCCTCCCCTTCTTCAGCCACACCCAGCTTCACATTTGGTACCTAGCTAGGTTTTCAATGCTACATACTACATTTCAACAACCTGCCAGATCTACCTCTTAAATTCAGCTTTGGGTAATCTCAGCCTTTGGCAAGAAAAGAAACCCTGTGCTTTGCGGTAAGAATGCTGGGATTTGGACTTGGAACTCTCTCTTTAAGTGACCCTTGCTTGTCTCAGCAGTCCCACCGGCACCAGAAGCTTTTCTCCTCTCCTCACATTGGTCCACGGAAGCACTCCCTCCCCCACTAGCTTTCATCTTTCACAAAGCTCTTTGATTATCCATTGCACCTCCATGTATGTTGGGCTGCTCATTCCCTAGCCCTAGAATATGAACCAATTCCATAGCTTTTCATCCCGCATCCACCTTATTTCTCTGAAATTCCGACTCTCTAACATTAAGAGAGCAGTAACTGTAAGGTGTGTTTGTGTGTGTGTGTGTGTGTGTGTGTGTGTCTGAGGATTGAACCTAGACACCTTCTACCTCTGAGCTACACCTGCAGCCCCATTTTATTTTTTATTTGGAAACAGACTCTCACTAGGTTGCTCAGAGTCTTGCTATGCTTCCAAGGCTGTCCTCAAACCTGTGATCCTCCTGTATCAGCCTCCCAAGTACTGGGATGACAGACATGCACCACCATATCTACTTGATTTTATGGACTTTGAAAGAAGAATTGAACAATCATGTCTCAGGAAGGGACAGGACCCAGGAGAGTACAGGGAAACCTCTGAAGCCAGAACTCAAGGATGACAGTTCGTTAAGCCATTTTCATTAGAATGTCTCTCTCCAGTCATTTTTGCCCTTGGGTGACACTGTTTTATGTGGAAGGATTAAAGGGGAAGGCTGGCCATGGTGTAAACACAGGCATTGTTGTTTGCAAATTTGAAGCCCAGAACTGAACAATCCTTAAAAGGATATTTTTTATTTTTATTTATGTCTTTCCTACTTTCAAAAGGTTATTGAATGAATCACAGTTTTTTGTCACTAACTAGGAGCTAATTGTGTAATCTCGGTGGTATTTACTATGTGTGACAAATACAGTATAATTATATTCCATCTAGTGGTATTTTTTGGTGCAGACCTACAGTTTTGAAACATTTTCTATTTTAGCACCAGGCACACTATTGACGTTTAATGACCCTAATCTGATGTGTTGTGTACTATCTGCAGTTTAAGAGTACCCTCTTGGTTTTTACTAAATATAATTAAGAACTAGCGTGTATCTATTTTTGTATTTGACTTTTAGGTCTAATAATCTGTGAAAGAACTTACGACTAAAATTATACGTTTTACACAAATTATTTTTAAATTCTTGCTTTTGTAAAAACCGCATTAATTCTCTTCCAGACATTTTAATGAAGGAATATAATGGTAGTGACAATGATAATTATAATAATAAGCTAAACACCATGAACTTCTCAAAATAAATGAATCCATGCAAATGTTGACAACAACATTGGTCTCAAATGAGAATCACATTGACTGGTTTCATAGTGCCCACATCTTTAAAACCAAATTTAGTTTATGTTAATATTGAGAACTAAGTCTAATCCCTGAGTGAGTTTAAGTGTTTGCATAGATATCCCAAAAGCATAAATAGGCCATTGTGCTTTATGATGCCAGAGGAATACTGTGACAAAATCTATGGTCAAATCATGGTCATGAGATCTACCTGTGGACTCCAAGTTTTCTTTTTACTCTTGATGTCCTTATTTTACTACTCTTTTTTTTTCTTTTCTTTTTCTTTTGTGGTACTGGGAATTAAACCCAGGGCCATTCTATCTCTCAGCTACACTCTCAGCCCTATTTTACTTTTTTTTTATTTTGAAACTGGGTCTCATTAAGTTGCTGAGGGCCTCGCTAAATTGCTGAGGCTGGCTGCAAACCTGTGATCCTCCTAGCCCAGCCTCCCAAGTATTGAGATTACAGGTGTGCACCACCATGTTTGGCTCTCTTTATCTTTTACTTTCAGTTATTATCATTTTCTTTTAAGTATAGTCTTATTGGTAACATATAACAGCTTTTTCCAATATGCAAATCAGTTTACCTCTTACTTATTTCAACACCTGAGATCTCCATCTCTTCCCTTCTATTTTGTTATTATCCTTGCTCATTCCTTCCTTTTGCCATTTGGACAAAGTGGTTTGCTAATGAATGGTATGACTATGCACCTGAGCGACTTAGTTAGAACTGTACCCAATTGTCCTTGAACATTTAATATTGTTGTATACAGTAAAAAGCCAGACCTCTTCTCTTGCAAAAGATTTACTGTTTTGATTTCTGATTGACTGATTGTGAAGCTGTATCTTTAGAATACAGAAATTTTACTGGACCCTATGTGAATTTTTTTTTGTTTCTTTTTTGGATACTTCATCTTTTTAGTTTCTATGTTCAGGGTTTCTCTGCCTGAGAAATATTTACAGAATGTTCCACCATACTCTCATTTTGCAGTTACTTTACTTTATGTCCACTATAACTTTATGGTTTACCCATTTGTCCTGTCCATATGTCAGCCTGTGTTTTGCAGCTTTTCTTACTGCTTCTCTCTCTCCAGGGGGAGTGGGGGATGTTCATGTGTCACTTGTGATCTGTAGCCACGCATCGGGTGCCCTAGTGGTGCTACTCACAGCTCGTTTCTGCCTCTTCATAATGGTTAAGCTTGGGGTTTTGGCCATTTACTTCCCATAAGGAAAATACCCTATTCTCCCCCATTCCCCCCCCCCCCCCGCCCTACACACACACACACTAGACTTCTGCATAGGCAACCCAAGAGCTTTCAGTCTGCATTCAAGTACTGCAGCTCTGCTGTGGTCCTAGACCCATCTTCTCCTCCTCTCCTCCTCTCAACCTTCGAGCAATTGTGCAATTCTTAGAATTGCTTTTGCCTATTTCCTAGTGATTCTGCTCTTTCTCAGGAAAAGGAGCTGAGGGATGATGCTATGACTTACTTCTGTCCTTATCCCTCTCATGCACCTTACTTGTAGCTTCTAACATTGTTGTAAGATTCCCACCCCTGCCACCCATTATATATATATAAAATATATTCTTTTTTTGTAATACCTGGGATTGAACCCAGGGCCTTGTGCATGCTAAGCCTGCTCATGTACCACTGGGCTGCATCCTCAGCCCCTTAAAATTCATTTGATACTGAGAGGAAGGTGAAGTTAGGTATCTGCTTATATCATCTAACCAAAGTGTATGACCTTTATTTTAAAAAACATATACTCACGCATTCAGATAGATGTCCATATATTATCCATAGCTCTATCTACATGTATAAGTGTGTATATGTATCTAAAGAAAGAGAGAGGGGGAAGCAAAACAAGTCACGAGGTAGCTCATCTGCACCTTTGCTGCAGCCATTTGGCGAGCATAGCACCCATTTTTTTTCTCCTTGGCTTTGTCACCTCTCTCTGACCTTGAGCTAGGGGCACACCTTTTCTCAGAACTCACTAAGTCATGGATGGAATTTCAGTCCCTTCTTTGTCAAAGCAAACTGTGTGACACATAAGGCTGGATTTCCCTACCAAATGCATGAGAATCTGAGCTCTTTTCCTGTATTGGGCACTACTAATCAGCTCAAGAGGGCAAGTAATTTCAAGGCCCATGTGAAGCAGAGAAAGGTCCAGGGCTGCTGGTGCCACATATTGGGTTCTCCTTGGCTGCCTCGGGACATGCACTGGCCCCAGAGTAGCAGACCCAGTTGCTGAGGGATATGAGCAGCCACATCACTCTCACAGACAGGTTCAGTCACTGGATCACTCCATTTTACACTCTGATAGCCACACAACTTGTGAAGTTTTCCTGCAGCACTATCCTTCAGTATATTCCAGGACTTGTTTAGCAGAAGCCATCAAAACAGACCAGGTGCAAGCTGCCAAAAGACTCTCCTGTTAACATTAGCTGGGAAGTCCAGCATTTGTACATTTACAAGGAGATCCCGCTGCATCTTCATAAAAGAGGAGAAGAGATCCAGGCTTTGTTCAAAAGCATTTCCTTCAGTGTATTAAAGTGTGTCTTCTTTGTTATGCTTCTCGGTCATTAATGTAGCCCCAGTATTGATATGTCTAGTTCATTAGACAAGTAGTTAGATAAATGGAAGAACACTGGTGAATTAAATGTAATGTTTTAGAGCAGAATGATTGATCCTAAAACTACCTGCTGATAATATCTAGTGAAATATCTGTAGTATTTTATAAATACCTACAATTACCATTTTTGCTGAGTTATTTAGAAGCAAGAATATAAAGATTGCAAACCTCATCCTATGGGTTATAAAACATTTCAAAATTGCTTAAAAGCAAATGCTAAAGACTGGGGAGTCAGCTTATTCTTGCTCAATGGTCTTTTAATCTACTCTTTTGGCTATAATATCTCTTACATTAACTACTATATTAGCTGTTTAAGCCTTCCTTTATATTAATTGAGCCTTATTTATATTAACTGTCATGTCCTATTGTATTTTTCTCTGCTGCGTAAAATATCTTTTCTGAGGTTTGTAAGAAGTAGCTGTTAGATCCAGACAAGCATGAAATGTTAGTGAGCACCATACACTTGTGCTGTGAGATGGATATCTTGCTAGAGTTTTTAAAGGGAGATCATGGCACACCGAGTTCTGAGGCAAACTTGATCGAGCCACTAACCTGGGCATCATCGTTCTTACTTCTGTATGTCCAGAGACATCACCATCCAGAGCTGAGCCCCTGTGTCTGTCTCTTTGTCTCTCTAGGGAGGACGAGCACGCCCTCATCCAGCAGTATTGCCAGACGCTGGGCGGGGAGTCGCCGGTGAGCCAGCCGCAGAGTCCCGCGCAGATCCTGAAGTCCGTGGAGCGAGAAGAGCGTGGAGAACTGGAGCGCATCATTGCTGACTTGGAGGAAGAACAAAGGTGCAGTGCACTAGAGCTGAGAAGGAAGCATGCCCCCTTTCCTTCACGTGAAGCTCCTGGTGGCCCCTACACATCCTCTTTGCAGAAGTGTTGCCCAGGGCGTCACAGCAGCGGGTCAACCTTTCAGAGGACAGTAACACTCTGGGGCACGGTGGCAGATCCCAAGCACATGGGACTTCATCATAGTGTCTTAAGACACTGGCTTAAGCTCTTGACTCCTTGATGCTTGCCTATCTTACTGTTACTACACATCTTTGCATAAGAGGAAATAGTAGCACAAGCGAAATCCGGAGCCCCACGCGGTTTGGGAGAGAAGATGATGTATATGATAGCAGTTCCATTTTTTTTCCTTTTCTGGATTAGAAATCTGCAGGCGGAGTATGAACAGCTGAAGGAGCAGCACCTGAGGAGGGGGCTCCCTGTCGGGTCACCTCCAGACTCCATCGTGTCTCCTCACCACACGTCCGAGGATTCAGAACTTATAGCAGAAGCAAAACTCCTTCGGCAGCACAAAGGTCGCCTAGAGGCCAGGATGCAGATTTTAGAAGATCACAATAAACAGCTGGAGTCTCAGCTGCACCGCCTTCGACAGCTGCTAGAGCAGGTAGGATGTGCCGAGTACGACGCTGCACCTGCCCAGGGCACCCGTCCTTCTAGGGTTCAGGGCCTGGGGTCAATAGAAGTCAATCAGTCCTTCTTCAAATTCATGAAATTTAATTTAATTCAAACTGGCTTAGAAATCCTTTCTCACATGTATACATTAAATCATCCTGACATAAAAAAGAAATGTGTTTTCTCAGTTTAAAGTGGAATTTCTCATTCTTCTTTAGTGCTGAAATCGATTTTAGCTTGGAATAGCTTAATAGAAACAGTCCTGTGACATACAATTGCCCACATTGCATATGAGAAGCATCTGTGGAGATTAAGGGGCAGCAAGTGACCCAAATCTGCATCCTAATGCTTTCTTCCAGTGAGCCAAGAATGCATACTCCAAAAATCACTGTTTTCTATTTTTAAGAAACCGGGTAACAGATGGTTATTAATTTGCTACTATTATTTTCTACCTCTGGACCATGTTTAATGGCAGTTGCTTGCAAACTTTCTTGACAATAAGAAATACAATATACATTGTGATGAAAACATTTATGTATGATGAATACATAATTCTTGCCTTTAAAGATAAAGGTGTCTCTTGTTTTCTATTAGTTTTTTTTTCCTTCCTTCCTTCCTTCCTTCCTTCCTTCCTTCCTTCCTTCCTTTCTTCCTTCCTTATTTCCTTCCCTCCCTCCCTCCCTCCCTCTCTTTTCTTCCCTTCTTCCTTTCTACCTTTCTTTCCTTCCTTTCTTCGTTTTTTACAGCTTTCTAGTTTTTCTTTATCAAAACTGGTCAGGACTTACTAAATTAATTTCATAGCTCATCAATGTGTAGTAGCCTTCAGGTTTGAAAGATGCTGTTCCTTTTGTGTATAAAAGAGGCAGCAGGCACAGTCTTGCCTTTCTGCTGCCTGCAGTCTTGTTAGAAACCACAACAGGATAGGATCCTACATAACAGGTATATATAAGAAAGAGTATCATATATGAAGACATAACACTCTGTAGAGAGTTAAGAACTTGATTATACATAGCCTTAAAGAGTAGGAGTCATGCCACAGAACTCACAAGGAGGAAGCCGTTGTAGCAGGTGAATATAGTGTAGAATCCCTGCAAAGGGACTGGGAAGTCTTCCCTGGAAGAATCCCTAACATCTATATTCATGTCACCTTTTCTCCAGGCTGTGTAGTGTGGGACCCCTGGGTAATAGGAATGCCTTTCTTCAGAAATGATTTATTGAATCAAAACAGAAGCAACTTTGTCTATGGTGATTTGCTCAAATTTTAGAAAACCATCTGGTCACAGTTGCTATCCATGTCTTTTTAACTTGTTGCAATCATTCAAGACATTCTAATTTCTGCAGTACCTACATAGTGGGTCACAGATCCCTCCTTAGAGTTTGGTCATATACTTTTCATTGTGTCTCTCATCATGCCTCCAATTCTGCATCTTTAGAAAATAACAGTTCCCTAAGAGACCCAAGACCTGGCTTTCTGTTAAGAACTCACAGTGCTTGATTCTTACCTCAGTGCCAGTCACATACACTAGAACAATTACCTTGTTTGTATCATGAACTTGAATGGTGCCTGAGTAAGGGGTGAGCTTAGAATATGATGTGTTGGGGTCAACTACATAGCGCATGCACAGAAGCATTGCAGAAGAATGCTGTGCTTGAACCCTTTATTTGCAGTGGCTTGTTGATGCTCTTAGGGCTAAAACCCCTTATGTTCACTCTTCCCTCCCCCTGCTCCCTCCATCCCATTAGACTGAGCTGCCTAATGGCTCATGTGCCTGCAGAATTGCACAGTAATGCTTTTGGAGATAGCTGATATCCAAATGGCTCTGAATATCCCAGACTGTGGAGCTCTTATCTCTTCTTAACGATTTAGCACGAATGCCAGAAGTAGATGGAAAATTTAACTCTGATAGTAAAAACAGGCAAAACTACCAGACTTCAACTAATATAGATTTAATGGAAAAATCTGCATCAAAAAAAGAACTTCCGCATTCCCTGTACAACGGGTCACATTTCCTAATTTTACCATATACTTCCATCATATCCATCACCATTTCAAAGATTTGTGCAAGTATGCATTTACAAAGTGTTTTCTAGGTGTCAGGCTGCTCAGATCACTAAAAGTTCTCATTCATCACCTCTTTCCCAGAATCCTATGACATAGGTACTGTTATTACTGTCCCTATTTGATAAATAAATAATCTGTGACACAAAGGCAGTGGTACAAAGGTGGTATAATTTGCCCAGAATTACACTGCTTCTGAGCAGCAAAGTGGGAATTTGAATTTAAGCCACTGAATCCAAAGTCATGCTCTTACCCACTCTCTCCAGTATTGCCTTTAACGATGAGCTAGTTTTGAAATTTGATAAATTTACTGTATTAGAAACCCCGTGCTGATTTTTGAAAGATGAATGAAACATGTTTCTAAATTCACTTGGCTAGTATAAAACTAACAAAAGCTAAGGGATGAAAAGGATACTGATAAGTAAATTCGGTGGCCTAACTAAGTAGATTCTAAGTACCACACACAGAAAGAGAAGGGCCACTTGGTCCTCCAGTGCCGTGCTGGTGACCCCAGCCGACATCCTAAAAGGCCTTTGAAAGTGTGTAAAGGCAGAGAACACCATCTGATTTAATTTTCCATGGTGAGAGAGGGGAAATTTTCCTTGAGGGTTATCCAGCCCTTTCTTCCTCTAACCTCTGCGTCTGTTTTCAGCCTGAATCCGACTCCCGGATGAACGGGGTCTCCCCCTGGGCTTCACCTCAGCATGCCGCACTGAGCTACTCGCTGGACCCAGAAGCTGCCTCACAGTTTCACCGGGCAGGTCGGTGTGCCCAAGATCTCCTACCTGTGCCATATGCCTTGTACTCTGCCATTTGTTTGGTTTTCGGTTTAAGTATCATTCTCACGTGTGGGTGCCTTAGAGCATAAAACACAAATAAACACCTCTCTTTTCTTCTGAAACGAGTGCAAGCTCAGTTTAACAGTATCGAAAAACAAAAATTTTAGGATAATTAAGCTCTAAGGTACTTGCGTATGTAATGCATAGTAGTGAATTAGATTTTGGTAAAAGATGAAAAAAAAGAGTACTCTTTCCTTTTGGCGTGAACAAGAAATTGATTTTATTTGCTCTGAGTATGATTTTTTTTTCCTTTAAAGTATGTCTCTTAAGTTTTCACATTTGTACACATTCAGAACATTAGTAGTATACCAAAGTGGCTTTCTCTTCCCAGGTCTGGGAACTCATTTATCTGCTGTATCAATCTGAGTCCCTGTAGACATTGCCTCTCCTGCCTCTGGAGGCAGAGGTCCCATCCAGACCACCACTGGTCACAATGGGGACATGTTACTGATGCCAGGAAGGACTTTCTAGGCAATTGGAATGATATTTTATCATTTAGGGAATACATCTTCTGAAATTGCATTAAAGACTGCATCCTGGAACCATATTAATTTATGTATGGGTATCTTTTGGTGCATTGGTCAGAAAAAAAATAAAATATTAATGTAAGCTTAATATTGTCTTAACTAAGAACTATTTTGACTACTGATTTTAGAGTAACAAACACATCAAAGTGAAAAGTATCTCATAACACACCTTTACTCTTGTGGTAGGCTATCCTCTCCTATATCAAAAGCTCCAAAAAGAAAGAAGGAAAGAGAAATAAAGTTGGTAGAATATTTTTCTTATATGAAAAAAAAATACTTGCAATGCAGAATAATAGATTTCCAAATAAGACATTGGTATCAAATGACTATGTTACTTATTTTTTCAGTCTTACATGTTCCTTCTGTGCTTGAATTCTTTCCATACAAACATTTAGTAAATTTAATTATATAAGATTATATTACCAACCAATGAATGCAAAATTGTTTCTGATATTTCCCTTGAAATTATCCTTTTTTTAAATGTGCCTTTATTGGTACATTATAATCTCACACCATAATGTAAATCCTGTTGACAATGCCATGCACGCACACAGCGGAAAAGTCATTGCCCATTGCTGTTTTGAGTCTGGCTATAGTGTTTTCTCCTAACGTTGGGTTTTGGTGGAAGGCTGGGCATTAATTTCTCAAGCTCTGTTCTTTCTATGTGCTGTCACAGCGACAGAGGAGCTGCTGGTCCCGCCTCATGACACCAGCACGGACCTCACCGAGGTCATGGAGCAGCTCAACAACACGTTCCCATCCTGCAGCTGTGAGTATGAACCATCCTGTCACCACCGCCATGCTTTGCCCTGCCCTTTCTCTTTTTCTGTGTGCAGCCCTTTGTCTTCTTTGATAAGAAAGATTGATACTAGAAAAAGGATTTAATATTATCTAAAAATAAGGCAAACATTATATATGTCGAACAAAGAAATGGAAGCTTGCCCTAGATACTATCGTATCACTGGGCATGGGGACAACACACTCACCCCCGCTCTGAGATTTTTCAATATGCCTTATGTGCGATAAAATGAAAGCAAATAAAATAACGTCTGATTTTAAGAAGGAATTATTCTCTTCATTGTGAGCTGTCATAAAAATCTTGCATTACTTCAAAGAAGAGCTTTTAGCAGCGCACCAAACAAGGCATGAAAACCGCCTCTCTAATGTAATTCCCTCTTTTCTTTAGACATTGTTGTCGGATGTCATCAGATTCGGCACAGAGAGGGATTATTTTCAGATTTTCTTCTTTTTGGGGGACTGGTTTCTTTTTTCATGGAATAAAATAGTCATTGTGTAAAAGACAGTTAATTTAAAGCATCAAAGATTATGGCTCTGTGCATTTTCCATTTGAACAACCAAGAGGCAGAAAATCACAAATAAATGCAGTCCAAATCCAAAAGGAGATTATATAATGATTCTAATGTATTGATTTTGTTCCAAATGTTTAGTTTTGGGGCATCTTGCCACCTTGGAGTTTCTGTTGAACTCCTAAAAGACCTCTGTGGTTTCAAACAGAAGCAGTCATACATAAACACACACACACACACATACGTATACCATACACACATATGTATATGGTATATGCACACACATTCCACTTAAGGCCACAGTTAATATTTTAAATAATCTTTTGAAAAGTATCAAAGTGGTATTTATAATTTCAAGACTATGTCCTCAGACTGATTTTAAAACTAGGCAGTCACTAAACTCGCAATTGTATACAAAGCATAGCCTCAAATTTTATCCTTTTCTATCATCTTAGAAAATATAATCCTAAATGAGGAAAAAGGAATTATCAATTACGAGTAGTATAGATAAATAAGACATATTGACTTCATTAAGATTTTTCTTTCATTTCACACCACTTGATAGCTTAAAAATGATACCATTAGCAGAATGAGAAAACAACTACTTAAAAATATATTCTTCTCTAGATTTTCAGGAGTACAAAGGGGGCTATAGTTTCCACAAGCTTGTACATATATCTGTTTATGCTTGTAAATGTGTCACTTCCCAGGTTCTTTTTTTTTTTTTTTTTGCGGTACTGGGGATTGAACTCAGGGGCATTCTACCTCCGAGCTACACCCCCAGCCCCCTTTTTTTATTCTTTATTTTGAAACAGAGTCTCACTGAGTTGCGGAGTGCCTCACTAGGTAGCTGAGGCTGGCCGCGAACCCGGATCCTCCGGTCTCAGCCTCCCGAATGCTGGGATTACAAGCGTGCGCCACCACGCCCGGCTCCAGGTTCTTATTTGTACTTCTGTTATTCTACTTCTCACAGTTTGCAGAATCACATTTACTGTATGTCTGCCCTACATTTCCTCCCCTCAAACCATACGCATGCCTGTGTGTGTACATGAACACATGCACACTCCCAGGGGTGTGTATGAGTGCACACATTCACCTATACACACACACACACGTATACACACACACACATACATACACATATACCTATATACACATACACACATATACCTATATATACACACATATACACCTACACACACACACACACACACACACACACTTTTGACTCCATACAGAATCTCATAAGAGCTTAAGACTGTCAGTTGATGCCTATATGCTGTTAGACTGTTGCTTATTTTCTAGTATGTGTAACTACCATAATAGATGAACAGAATAAATTTTTTGAGGTACTGGGGATTGAACCTAGGAGCATTCTATTTCCATGTTATACCCTCAGAACTATATTTATTCTTTATTTTGAAACAGTCTTACTAAATTACAGAGGACCTCACTAAGTAGCTGAAGCTGGCCGTGAACCTGCGATTCTCCTGTCTTAGCCTCCCAAGTACTGGGATTATAAGCATGCACCACCATACCCAGCTTAGAATAAATTTTTTTCTATTAATTATAATTCAAGGTAGAGTTTTATTTCAGAAGCTGTGGTTCTAAGCTATATATGATTTAGTGCCTAAATGAAGCCTCCTCATACTTTATGCAAGTCAGAGATTCAAAATTAAATTTCTAAAGGGATATTACTTTTTAGTTCAGCTTACACCTAAATACATTAAAGAAAAATTGTAAATCAAATTCTGTTTAGAATTTTTTGTTTAAATGACATGATGGACATTTTCAATTTAAAAATCAGTTAGCAATGAGAACCAGGATGGGAATTATGTTTAAATATATTGAATATAAAATACATAATCCCCATATTAACATTTTTATGCTACAAACTCATGAGTTATTTTTTACAAGATTCACTTTCTAAACCACTTACTCAAATTTCCAAAGATTCATAGCAGATTCTATAAGATTAATATATGTTGTATTTTTGAGAGAATATAACTAAAACAGATAGTTATAATTTTGGAGCATAAATAAATTTTACAAGGTAAATGCACTCCTCATATGTCATGATCCCCTTTTAAAGGCAAGCATAACATTACTGTTGGTTGGGAATATTAGTAGCTATTCATGGATGTTGTTTCTGAAAAATGGAGATGTCCTCTCTCTTACATAGTTCCTCTTCACGTGTGTGATTTGTGTGATTCTCAGTGTGTAGGGGTACTTTATGGGGTCCTGAGATTCCTTTTTGGAAAGCTGGCTCCACGTTCTCCTATTAAGTTTGTATGCCCTAAAATATTTATAATATTTATAATTTTGAATGAATATACAATACTATATACACTATAGTCACATGTTATTTTGAAGAATTTAATACCTCTCATGTAAGAAATGAAGAATATGTTTTAGAATTTTTTGAAATTTAAATATTATTTATTAACTTTTGGCTTCTGAAAGTTGTGCTGTTAGTTTGGGGTTAGTTAGTTCTTCTTGGTATTTATATTCATATTTTCCTTTAAAAATCTCCAAGATAGGGGTAACTTTCTAACTTTTTTCCTTAAAAAGTCTTAATTGGCCGGTTTATAAAATTGATACATAGTTTTAAATTTGCCTAAAGTTATTAAATATTTTAAAATTTGATGCAGAATCAATCATCATGTGGCATAGAATTAGTACCTACGCATTTCTGAATTGAATGAATGATTGCATTTTCAAACTGGAAAGGTTTGGTTGTTGAAGTTTTCCCAGATAGTATTCAGAAGGTTCTGTAGAATTCATTTGCACTAGTGTTCCTTTTAAGTTGCTCAGCTAGCAAATATTTTAATAAGGCTTCATAATTCCCAAAGCAACTGACCACCTTGGGAGAATTTATCTAAACAAATCAGATTGGCGCCCTCCCAATACCAAGCCAGTCTCTTGAGCCCCTAAAACTAATGAGAATTCAAAAATTGCTTGTCACCAGCCCAATGAATTGATCTGCATGTTAATCTTGACTTCTGATCCATTATGGATTAAAAATTAGCATGGCCACAAATGAATTTCCACTCCTGGCAATCTTGGAACTAAGATGAAACTCTGTATTCATAAATCCTACTTGCATGAATTGCTTAACTTTAAGGTGGCATTTTAAAAACCGTGTCGACATAGTGTTGCATGTAACTCTTTATAATTGCTCTGTCTTGAATTAATACCCCAGTTGGTTCTGATAGCAATGATGTCCTTTTAAAATCTTTTGTAAATTACATTGAGATTCAGAGCAGAGAGGCAGGCTTTGCCATCTCTTCCTGGCAAAGAGTTAATGAAGTAAATTTAATTGTGCTGCCAATTAACCAATGCACGCATTCAAATTTCCACTGACTGCTGTAACCATTTCTTTTTTAGTATAAAATATTTTGTCACTTTTCAATTATGCCCTGCAAATGTGCAGGATACTGGTAGTAAGCTGAGTAATTTTTCCTGATAGACAACAAATGCTTTTAAAATGATTGTTAAGTCACCCCCATGTCTCCACTGTGAATTGCCCTTGTTTGTTAAGCGTGAATGACATTCATCAAAAACTCAAAGCCTTCCAATATGCAACGATTTCCTAATTTCCTTCTAAAATAATTTTTATAAAAATTGTCCAGGGAAGTACTTATATTACAGCCTTTTATTTGCTAAAAAGCTGTAGTGTTGAAAATATTGGTTTGGAGCAGCATGAATTAGACTTCTGTAGAGGGTCTGGCTATTTGTTACTTATAAGAGAAGCATAACTGGCTCTCTTTTTTAAAAAGAGTGTGTAAATGTACCATGTACTTAGTGATAATTCATCTCAGCTATCCCTGGAGTGTAGCTCTCATGCATACGGAAGGCCACTCCGTTTTCTCCGATGTAACTTGCAAATTTGGTAGAATTTGGCTTGCTTGAGCCAGATCCTTCCCTGCAAACCCACACTTTCCATCGAGGCATCACAGGCAGGCCAAGCTTCACCTTCTCTTTTCTCCTCAGAGCTACTAGTTCCCAGTGGGTGCTCACTGGTATCTTTTTTTCCCCTTCAGCATAGAGAAATGGAAGGAATTTGACATAGTAGATGATTAGGGACAATTCTTATTTGACCAAGAACAGATGTTGCCATTACTGGGAAGCAGAGCACCTTCTTTTTACTCCTGTGTTGGGTAGGATTGCTCATTGAAAGAAGGATGAAAATTCTGAGACTTTGAAGAAGGGTTTTGGTAGTGGCTGCCTGCAGGAAGCCCACCAGATCAGATCAGCTTCACTGTCATGGGCTCCAGAACAAGGAAGAAACAGAACTACCTGGATGCAACCTATTCAAACTTCTTTAGGGCTGGAGCCATCTAAAGCATTACTATTAGCCCAAATGTCCAGAGGCTGGCCAGGAGTAAGCTGGTCCTTTCTTTGACACAATAATATAGTCGCCATCTTCCCCCTAACTGCTGAGCAAGTGTGGGCCAACGATGGCAGAAATCAGACACATTACCCCTAATGGTCCTTTGGTTAGAACTTATACTATTCAGCAAAATATACAGAATTTGTCTGTTCTAATCCACAGGCCACATGCATGGCATTATTTAAACAGGAAGGTGAGCAATCTTTTGCAAAACTAAGTGCTCACTGAATGCTTTGATGCGTATTTATTTGTGATAACTAATATATGTTTTGCATACTTTTAGTTAGATTTTAAGTTTTTAATCATATGGGATATAAGAAGCTAGGAACTAGCCCTTGTTAAAACTCTTGGGGGTGTGGGGTGGAGGGAGCCTGTTTCCTATTTTCCTGTTAGCATCCATGTATAAAACAGTTGAGCTGTTACCCCACTCCACACATTTGCATGCCTAAAAGCTGGAAGCAACAGAGCAGCAATAGAGCCTTCTACTGATTTCTTTTGTTTTCTTTTTCAGCAAATGTCCCCAGCAGGCCACAGGTAAGAATTATAATGACTTAATTGACTCAGTTGTTGCTGAACCCAACCTACAGCAAGCAGAGTAGCAGCTACCATTGATTTTATTCTACTTTATTTTCCATGTAAATGCATAAAGTTGTTTGACATTTAAATGTTAGTTGATTTCATACCATAGTTTCTCAATCTGGAGGGGGTCCTGGAGGGACTCCCAAGCCATATTCTTTCAGATACCATGTATGTGATCCTCTGTGTTATGGTGTTTGATTATATACCATATAAAGTCGCCCTGGGTAGAATTCACAGACCATTTGTCTCCCATGTCTACTTAGCAGGGAACATTGACTTTAAAAAAGTGACAGTATCACAACAGTGGTATGAACTTGTTACTTTGTGGTGGAGAGAGTCTGAATTTTTCATTTAAAATTTTGTTGAGATCTGTTGATAGCTATAGCCTTATGCCTTTCAATATTTTCCTTATCAGGAATTCTTAGTAATAATGTGCCACAGGGCCACAGCAGATCTCTGGGAACATTTTCTCCCACAAACTTGTTTATTATTCTTTGGGAAACAGTAAGGCTCCTGATTTTCTCATGAACAAGAGGAGCTGAGATCTTAACTGGAAGACAAGGGTATGTGGCACAGACTCCTGCTGCAGCAGCGAGAGCCGGGGGTGTCTCTTCTTGTTGCTTCTGTTGCCCCAGGGAACTGGAAGCTGGACTTCAGCAGAAAGTGAGACTGGGGGAAGGTGTCTGAGGTGTGAGGACAGATTGGAGAACGTGTTTGGGGAACAGGGGAGCAGGTGCACCCAGAAGTAGAGTGTGACCAGCAGGCAGTGTAGCAGGGCAACCCTTAATGTTCAAGTCAGGGATTTAAGAGGAGGCCAGCCTGCAGGGTTGTGTGTCAGTCTTCAGCCACATTCAGGTTCCCACACGCAGGCACCAGAGCTGGCCGAGGGTTGCATTGGACAACTTAACAAAGCTGAAGTTGTGGTTGAGCCAAGTAGTTAAAACCGTTCAAGGGAAGAAGGAAAGAAATGACAATAAAATGACTGAACCAGATGCTTTAGCTCAGTGGTGAGAGAAGTGAAGATAAGTCAGGTGTGGTAGACAGAAGGAAAAGAAAAAGAAAAAAATAGGAAGCAAGGCTCTATGGATTATAGTATCAGAAGATGGATGAAGTTCCCATCCTAGCAGAAGTAAGCTAAAAAGTCAGAGATGAGCTGATTGACATTGAAATACTGAGGGAGTTGCATGTGTTGATATTGGTCTACATTGAGATCTTTGTATCTTTGAGTGAATGGCAAAGAAAGGTAGAAGACAGGATCTCTGGAGAAGAGAAGCTCAAAGAACTGAGAGATCAGAGTGTTGGCAGCGTCATCTACGTGGATGTTGAAATCACTAAGACTTAAAAATGGCTTCACAGCAAGTGAGATTGAGCCATTTCTTCTTCTAGGAGTGACTGCAGAGTCAGTAGGAGACTGCACAAGGGGTGGATTCAGTCTTCAGACATGAGGCTCAAATAGGTATTTTCAGGGTGAAGAGAAAGAAGCGACCCTTGTGCAGCCTTAGCCCCAGCAAGGCCTAGAAAGAGACTCAGGAGTGTGTGAGAATATGAGAGGAAAGTCATTTGTGACTTTTGTGGGCCATGGGGGAAGCTGTGTCTTCTGGGAGGTCCAGATATTGATGACAGCAAGCAGGGAAGGAGCTTCCAGAGACGAGTTGGAGGATGTGGGTTTTACCTGATGATGGACCACATGATCCTGAGGTCATGGAGGAAGGGTTCTGAGAACTAGGAGGGTAGGGCGTGGGGACACATGGGGCGTGCAGATCTCTATAGGCAACAGAGTTCCAGGATGAAAAGGTGACCAGGAAACCGGAGCTGTGATGAGATTAGTCCTGAGGTCCCAGGGTGTTGGTGAGGCTGTGAGTGCTGGATGTCAGGAAGAGGAGAGAGAATCTTCTTTTAAATCCTCACATACTTTACAGTACAAGTTCTCAGAATTTAAACCAGAAAATGATCTTAGAGACCTTCTCCTACTCGCTTTCCGAGCTTATGAAATTTGGTTTAAAAAGAGCTAGATTGAACCAGGCATGGTGGCACATGATTGTAATTCCAGTACTTGGGAGGCTGAGACAGAAGAATCATCGGTTCAAAGCCAGCAACTTAGCAAGGCTCTCAGCAACTTAGTGAGGCCCTATATCCAAATAAGATATAAAATCAGGCTGGGGATATAGCTTGGAGGTAGAATGTCCCTGGGTTCAATGCCCAGTACCAAAAGAAAAAAAAAAAAAAAAGCTAGATTGTTTCTGGCAATGGAGCCAGTTAGTGGAGAGAGCAAATGTCTGCCTTGTCACAAAAGACCTTCCTCCTGCCTTTTCTTCCCCATGCCTCTTCTTTATTTTCCCTTTGGCATTCCCCCCCCCCTTATTTTCCATCCCTTGGGGTCAGATGGAAATTCAGGAAAAATGTATGTGTTCACCTGGATAGTTATGCTAATATTTACATTGCAAAGTCTTAAACTTTTAGAATTCTAACACCTGAAATTAGAGCTATCGTGTACTTACTTTAACAGACACATCCAATTCCCAGGCATAACATCATACATAGAAATAACTTAAAAATCCTTTTGGCCCTTATTTTCAACCCAAATTGGCATCAAGGCTTTAGTTATCAATATTAATATGTAACAACGAATTCCTGTCCCAGGTAGAACTGCTTTCTTTCCTTCTCTCTTCCAAGAGTACTTTGAAGTTACTGTGGTTGGCACTGACCCCATATTAGAACTGAATGGGTATTGTTGAGATACCTTCAAAATACTCTTAAAAGACCCATCTATTTGATCTCCCCTTGGAAAGGTTGAGGGCATTCCCTTGAAGGTGGCCTGGATTTATCCTCTCGCCTGGGACATTTTAAGTTTAATGGCCTCCTCTACACGTCCTTGGATTGTGACCCAAGTCTGGTCTTTCTCTTCTCTTCTTGGGACTAAGAGGTTGGAGTTGTCAGGGCGTTTCCTCTACAAGAGACCTGTCATGGCCCAGGGAGCTGGTATTAGCCCAAGTCATTCACCATTGGTACATCCAGCAGGAAGAAGCCAAGTCCTCCCAATTTTAACCTGGTTTTCAGCCTGAGCAAGAGAAAAGACATCGACACATCCTTCTATATTGGCGGCAATAATAAAATGAAACTAGGTGACTTCAAGATGAAAAGGAAGGACCTCATTCCAGGGAGCAAAAGTCACGTGGGCATTAAGGGTGACCTCTGAACACAGCAAAATAAGGTTTAACTAGCTCTGAAAGAAGCCCTATTTCCTTGAGGAGTTGACAGGTCTCTGCTACCTGGCTCACTTTATGCAAATGTCCTGACAGTGCTCTTTTCCCTTCCCACAGGCAATGTGAAGCATCTGTCTAGCCAACCAACATTTCTTGACGTACAGTATTGCCCTTTTCTGCAAATGCCAATTCCAAGCTCCATTTAATCAGAAGCTCCATGGCTCTTGGACATGTGCTGTTGAGCGCTGACTGTTTGTTCTACTGAGGGAGTAAAACACTGACTATTCCAAAGAGAAAAGGATATTTTGTTTTTATAATAACCATATATTATTGTTTTCTTCTTCCCTTTCTATGCAACTGTAAATTAATGAACAGAGAGGTATTTGGAAATGGTTAATACATTTGTGACTGATTTGTATAATGTATACAGCATTGGGAAAGTGGGTGGGGGCTTTCTAATGTGATACCGTCTTTTTAATACCCATGACAAAAATTGCATAAGAATTAGAAGGCCACTTGGCATTTTTACATTCCTTCTGCTATTCATGTTAACCTTGTACAATAATTTCACTTACATCTTTACTCTTTTACCATTATCTTTTGGTTATTTATAATTCATCAGCCACATGACCAAATAGATTCTGTGTATTTGTTTTATGACTTGGCCAAATTAATAAGTTCATAGATTTCAATCAAATATTATATCTATGGATGAGGCGATAGCTCCAAGTATACTCTCTAACTTTATTTGACATCATAGTTATTTCTTTAGTGCCACTTAAATATACCACAATCAAAACCCTGTGGGCCTAAATGGCATGTCTGTTGAATTTTTTCTTTCCTGTTTTTTATTCCTTTCTTTATGTAAGTAGGTCTTGATTTCTTTCTTTATTTCATGTCACAGTCTATATGGTAATGAAGACTGCATTTATAATAATCTCAAAGATCATTTTACCAAAGGTTGCCGATAAGTATATTTTCATTTTGATAACACAGAAACAAACTTGTTACAACCTTTCCTACTCCTGGGGTTTTGATTTTTATCATTAAATATACAGCAGACCATTACCTATTTCGAGACTAGAGCACATCATTGCCTTTAGTTCCTTTGAAGATAACTCTATTTTATATTTTGTATGTTTAAGTCCTTTATCATCCTTGAAACTCCTCATTGTTTTCTTTCTGAAAGCAGACATGAATTTAGTGCAGGTCTCATTTTACCTGTTGGGTGAATGGATGGATTTCTTACTCTCTTTCACTTGATCAGTACATTTGGGAAGGGTGTTTGTCAAAAGCCTCTGTCACTGCTCCCACGAACAAGTGAAATCAATGCTTAGATGGCCATATTCCTCCTCTTCCTTTGAGTATATTCAATTAAGTATTTGCTTCCCATTTTTTGTTTTGTTTTGTTTTAAACATTTAATTGGTTCATTGTAAACATGTCACATTACCAAATGTAGAGAAACCAAAAAGAGAAGTGAGAATAATGTGTTTTTACTCAAGCATATGTGCTTTGAAAACGTCAGGTCATTTTAACTTTAGGTTCTCTTGAACTGGGATCTGGCCAGAGTGAGGCTTAAAGTTAGAAATTGCTATTCTTTTAGAATAGGTTGGGTGGGTTGGGGGACAAGGGTGTCTATTTGCAGCATAGATATTTTGAGAAGAAGAAAATTGTTTTATATAAGAGGAAAGCCATGACCACCTTTCTACCTCAAATCCATCTTCCTTCATTGTGTTTGGAAATAGCTTTATGCCGCTGCAGTCTGCAAAGTGTAGAGCATTTGTGAGGCCATATCATCCCAAGAAAGCACCTATTTAAAGGAAAAAAAAAATCCCCCTTACTCAGAACTCCAAGTTGTAGATTTGGTGTCTTCCTTGTTCTTACTTTGAAAAGTAATGTATGAATTTTTTTGCCTGTATTTGTATGCAAAATGTTCTCTATCTGCTATTACAGAAAAAGCTACGTAAAACACTACATTGTAACCTACATAATAATAAAAAGAAATATATTGCAGCAACAGCAATGGAAAATAAGTATATCGTTCTTTTGAATATGTGGTAAAGAACTAATCATAGAGTATCATCTAATCTGGTTACATGTTGTATTTTTCATCATGAATAAAAGTAATTTTAACACAAAAAGACTTTGATATTCTTCATCTGGGTTCACTGATAGACTTTGGCCTTTGAATGTACGTGGATGAAAAGAAGCTGCAGCCTGATAAATCTACGAATCTCTGGCAGTTTTCCTCATACACGCTGATCCAGTCTCCTTTTGTTCTCATTATCTCACTTTCTTTCTTCTCTCTTACTTACACATATAATTCTATAATTCTCAATTTCCTTTATAGATCAAAAGCTTGTTGATAGAGAAAATAATGTTGGCTATTATAAATATGTCCATAAAACCTATTGAGTCTTCATTTTTTTAAACTAGATGTTATTAACATTTAGTTGGTTACTCTCTCAAATTCACTTCTTAGGCTATTTTGATTTTATGGAGGTTTTTTTTGGTTTTTTGTTTTGTTTTGTTTGTTTTTATCCATTCACTGGATTTTGACAGCTCTGGTAGCAGATTTAATCAATTTCTGAAGCTATCCAATAGGATAGTTACACCCTTAACCCTATTTTTTAATTTTTGAAACAGGGTCTCTCTAGATTGATGAGTCTCAGTACTTGCTGAGGCTGTCCTTGAGCCTGTGATCCTCCTGCCTCAGCCTCCCAAGTACTGGGATTACAAGCATGCCCCACCAGACCTGGCAGCTGTTACTAGATTCTAAAATCAAAAGTTCTTAATGAAATATAAAAATCTTCCCCCAAATATAATTTGTTAAAATAAAGAAATGATACATTCTGATGAACTAATATTTTAAACATCTTACCTACCACAAAGTAATATTCACATTAAGAATTATTAAGGAAACAATTGACTTCCAGTAATTTATTGAGTAGGTAGTTGAAAATGGAAGAACAAATAAAAATGTTTTGTTTTTATCCTAAACCTTCAGCTTGTCATACATCATTGGAATCATTCATATATATGAATGTTTACTCTTGAATATCCCTGAAAACACATTCACACTTTTTTAAACCAACTCTTCCAGAGAACCTTCTAATTTCATTAGCTGAGAGCTCAATGAAAATGCAATAAAGCACCACTAGCACTACTACTTAAACCTGTAAGTAGAGGCCAAAACTTCAGTGACATGTGTCAGCTTGTGTTTTTGTGACATTAATTAAGTGGCCAGACTGAGCCTGCTGTGGAAGCCAGGAGACTCTCACAATCACAGTATACCCAATACCCATGGCATCAGTTATCTATCATGACCATAATGCCACATGGCAGCCATAAAACATCAATTATAGACATTGATTTGGCTTGTGGAGCATGGGGTTCTGCTAACCCAGGAAGGACTCCTGTGATCCCAGTTGGACCTGCTCACACCTATGGTGGGCTCTGGATCACTCAGGGTTCTGCTCATGGTGGTTGGTTTGGTCCCTTGTCTAGGGGCTGATTGGCTGTTGAATGATATGAGATGTTTAGACTCAGGTGACTGAGGAAACTCAGCAGCATTCTTTAATCTATCAGCAGGCTGGTATGATTCCCCAGAAAAGCTCACGGGGCCATGTAGAAATGTCCAGAGGTGAAATAATTGAGTCATGACTCTAAACTTATCAGTGGGTGAATCCATTGATGGATTGGTCATTTAAATGGACTTACTGGCTGGCAGCTGTAGGCAAGTGGGCATGACTGGAGGAGGTGGGTCACTGGGGGTGCAGCCATGGGGGCTTAATTTGTCCCAGATTCCTTTCAGTCTCTGCTTCTGGCTGTCCTGAGTTAAACAGCTTTTCTCCTCCACATCCTCCCTCCAGGATGCTTCTGCCTCAGAGCTAGCTGACCATGGACTGAGACTCTGAAACCATAAGCCAAATAAACTTTTCCTCCTCTATGTTGCTATTGTCAGGTATTTTGGTCACAGCAACAGGATGCTGACTAATACATAGGCTAACCTGGACGTTCTCATGTGATGGCAGAAGTGTGGACATGCAAATGGAGGCCTTAGCCAAGAATGGGCATAGCATCACTTTAGTCAAATTCTCTTGGTCAAAGGAAATTACAAGGCTAGGTATGAAGAATAGAGTCCATCTCTTTGAGAGAAACTGCAAAATTAGGGGAGAATAGACTTTTAGACAAAAAGAGGACGTGGGGCCAGAATTACTGAAGTATCCATTTTCTTGGATATCCTGTTTACCACCTCAGTGAAATGGAAAGGAAGGTATGTGTGTGTGTGTGTGTGTGTGTGTGTGTGTGTGTGTGTGTGTGTGTGTGTGTGTGTGTTTTACTGGGAATTAAACTCAGGGGCATTCTACCTCTGAGCTACACCCACAGCACTATCTTAGTTTTTATTTTGAAACAGGGTATCACTAAGTTGTGGAGGCTGGTCATGAACCTGCAATCCTCCTATTTCAGCCTCCCAAGTACTGGGATTACAGGCATGCAACACCATTCCCAGCTGAAAGGAAGCCTCTTTACAAGACCCTTAACCCCAGGCTAAAAATCCAATTTCAGAGAAACAAAAACAAACACAACAATAAAAAATAAATTAAAAAAAAAAACAGAAGTAAGAAAACTTAACATGTTTTTACCTAAAATCTCAACAGAAGGAGAAGACCTCAGGACTGAAAGTAAATTTGAAAGGTAAAGCAGGCAGGCAGGCAGGCAGGCAGGCAGGCAGGAAGGAAGGAAGGAAGGAAGGAAGGAAATCTAGATGAAAAATAAAGGGGCCATTCTAAACTTGGGAGACCATTTATTCAGACTGAATTCTTAATAATGTTTAGCTGGAATAACACAATACAGGAAGTTCTCTACTTTGACCAAATGGCTAGGATGCATTTGACATTGAGATCCAAGTATTTCTTTAGAAACATACAGTTTATTTGTACTTCGCATAAACTTGGAATTGTGGCATTAATCTCTCATTTTGGAATTGTGGCATTCTTGAGTAAAGTTGACACACTTTCTTGGTTTCAAATATTCTTTTACAGACAGTTTATTTGCTGATAGCATTTTGAATTTTGTATGTGGGTAAATAGAAATGAATTGACAATTTTCCTTCAGCCTAGCTCTGTCCTCAGTCCAAACATCATAAATACTGAATGTGTAATCTCACTAGTCAGGGCTCTTTGAGAAATAGAAACAAAAGTATATACAGAGAGAGATATAGAAAAATATGGATTATGAAAGATTGGTTCACACAATTATGGAGGCGGAGAAAGCCCACCATCTACTGTTCACATGCTGGAGGTCTTGTGGTGTAGCTTCAGTCCAAACACAAAGAATCAAGGAAGCGAATGGCCCAAGTCCCAATCTGAGTCCTAAGGCACAAAATAAGAAGCACCAATATCTACAGGCAGAGGAAAAGGGATTTCCCAGCTCAAGCAGAAGGACCAAGTATGTCCTCCCTTCTCCTTTTTATTCTATTTCTGCTCTCTCTGGATTGGGTAATGCACACCTATATGCATGAAGGTGATCCTTAGTCAGTCTGCCAATTCAGATGCTCATCTGTTTCAGAAATACCCTTACCAACAGTCAAAAAAAATAATAATTTACCAGCTACATGGGTATCCCTTAGACCAGTCAAGTTGACACACATAATTAGCCATCATAGTAATCAAATGGGGAGAGTTCCCAGGTTGTTATAGGGCATTGTTGCAATTAATTTCAGATATTATTTTGTTAAGATCATATTTTTCAGAAATATTAAAACATTGATTTTTAAATCTTTATTCCAAATTACTTTTATCTCTTTTTATCTGTTTAATTTAGAAAAGTTAAATAAAACAGCACTACTGTAACTCTTAGGAAGAATTAAATCATACTAGTGGCAATCTGGCTAATAAACTCATCAAAATCCAGGACAGGATCGTTCATGTGCTGAGTCTCATGAGCTGTGTTACACCAGGGGCAACTATGAGCTCTGCGTGCACCTGTCCCACACGATCCTCACGCATTCAGTTCTCATTTTCCCATCTCCACCCCCATCAAATAGGTCCACATTGTAGGTAACGTCTAAAATGCTGCTTAGCACAAAACAAAGTGTACACTGGACACAATATCCCCCAAATGTCAATGATAATAAATTTTACAAGGTAAGGGATCTTATCATTCACTGGAGTATGTTAACCATGGATCAAGATTCTGTCTTGACTTGAAATTTAGTGGCCATTACTTTTCTGAAAAAAATATATGAGTGCCTGGGGTGTGTGAGACACTATTCTAGTTGCCAAAAATAGAGTCGGGGACAGTCCTCACCTTGAGGAGTTCCTAATCTAGTAGATAAGCTGATGACATAAGTGGTTGCGGTGATAGTCGTGGGAGCTGGAAGTGGGATTAACAGTCTTTATAAGAAGTTGAAGTATACCTTACATCCCCACAGGATGTGTTTCTAAATATAGGAATACAGCTCAAAAACAAAACAAAACAACAACAACAACAAAAAAAAAACAGTAGCATTCACCACCATCTATGGAAACATGGTTAACTATGATGTCTCCTCGATGTGTTTATTGATGATGTAAGAGTACTGAGACAACAAAATGATCGGTAAAAACACAGTGGTGTAGTAGTACTTCACCAATGAAATGATTTGCTGGGTAAGCCATTTCGAAATGTTCTAGTGCCCTTTGGAAATTAACAATACATGTGAACATATTAAAAGCTTTGAGAAATGGGAAGAAAGGAAACTTGTCTGAATGCATGCCATTGTATTTCTAACACACTTAACGGCAGAACCCTTTTGTATCTTATCTATTAACATTCTGCAGTGTACATTTAGGATGCTGAATTCATGTTATATGTTTTAAGTTTGCAAATATATCTAGGTAGTGACTCATAAAGGCTATAAAAGTGACAGTTATCAATATTAACACAGGATTTTAAAAATGAGGGTAGCCTTGTGTGACAACCACTACATTCTTATCATTAAAAGTTAAGTTAGAAGCCGGGCATGGTGGCACACGCTTGTAATCCCAGCATTCGGGAGGCTGAGACCGGAGGATCCGGGTTTGCGGCCAGCCTCAGGTACCTAGTGAGGCACTCCGCAACTTAGTGGGACTCGGTTTCAAAATAAAGAATAAAAAATAGGGCTGGGGGTATAGCTCGGAGGTAGAATGCCCCTGAGTTCAATCCCCAGTACTGAAAAAAAAAAAAAGTTAAGTTAGAGCAAGAAAAAGGATCAAGGAAGTTGTCCCTCAGCTTTGTACTTAGTTCAGAAAAATATTTATATTTCTAGAGAAAAAATATATTTCTAAAAGCCATGTCTTCTAGATGGGCCATGCATAGAAGGCACCACTAGATCAGAGATGAATTACAAAAATAATGGGAGCTAGGAATGGCTGAGGCATCCAAAAACTATTTTCTGAATTCCATTTTTTTTGTTTTGTTTTGTTTTGTTTTTTGGTACTAGGGATTGAACTCAGGGGCATTCTACCTCCGAGCTACACCCCCAGCCCTATTTTTTATTCTTTATTTTGAAACCGGGTCTCACTAAGTTGCGGAGTGCCTCACTAGGTAGCTGAGGCTGGCCTCGAACCCGGATCCTCTGGTCTCAGCCTCCCGAATGCTGGGATTACAAGCGTGCGCCACCACGCCCAGCTTCTGAATTCCATTTTTTAAATTTGCTTAATTAATAACAGGAATTTCTGGGTTTTGTTATAACTCATTATGACATTATCCAATTAGAATGTGACTGCCATGCAATGAAGCTATAGGTGTCATTTGTTTTCCTCTCTCCCCGAAGCTCCTTTTTTAGTGACTTGGGAAGCTGAAGCAGGAGGAGCTCAAGTTCAAGTCCAACCTAGGCAATTTAGTGAAACCCTGACTCAAAATAAATAAAATAAAATAAAATACAAAGGGCTTGGTATGAAGCTTGGCAGTTCACCCCGGCATTCAATTTCCAGTCCCCCTGCCACAAAAAATCACTTCCCCAAATCCCCTTTGTTTGAGGACCAGGCTCTTTTGCATATAGGTAAAAACTTTTACATTTTTCTTTTAAAAAGCGGTACCATTTTATAGATGGTCACAACTTAGTTGAAATATTTTATAAATCCATTCCTTTCATGTATTGAATAAACATAAAGTGATTATTAGATCCATTTTTCACATTCTCTGATAACCAAAAGAAAAATTCTAGATAGCAAGCATTGGAAACATTCCCTGTGTATGTGAACAGATCCTCCTGAGATTATCAGGCATCAATTCTCTTCCGTTTTATTACATATAGATCCATTGCTTAGGTAGAGTTCGTGCATCAGAGCACGTAGGAGAAACCCATGATAATATGTTAACAAACTTCAATTTCTTTTTCTCTTGTTAATCTGCTTTTTGTAACTACACCAGAGTGTTAGCCCCTGCAATTGGACTGGCCACAAAGAATAATTATCTAGCTAATTCACTGAATCTCAACCAATCTTGGCAAGCGTTAATACAGGTAGGTGTTAGAGCAGTAAGTTGTGATCCTTATATCTCTTTCCTCAGTATCTCCTGAAGTCTGGTTGGGGTCTGCTGGGACAAGCTGAATATGAATCCTACAGGTCATGCTTAGGAATCTCTGTACCATATGCCTGCTGGCTCCCTAAAATAATTTGTTGATAAAACAAATCTAAATTCATCTTTTAAAGCAGTAAGGAGAACTCTTGGAAGAGTTGCTTTGTATTGCCTCAGAGGGAGAAGGATTTAGTTAGGATTTCCAAAGACAGATAATAAAATGGTTTAGGATCAGTCAGTACAGCAAGATGAAGATTTTTGAGACAGTGTTTTGAGGAATCTTGGAAAATAGCGTGGTTTGATGCTATGTGTTGAGGAATTGATGTTCATATAAATAGGTTTTTCAGAACGTTTCTGAAATGAACACTAAAATTGGTAATAAATTTATGATGAGTTATGCTCATCAGTGGAGGACTCTACAATAATTTGGGGTGATTTTTGTTGTTGTTTTGGCCAAAATACCCATATGAAACAATGTGGATCCATTGTCAAGCAATGTTAAACCATTTTGTACCTATCATCAAGAGCAATGTAGCACCAGACAATGACATTATTAGAACTGATATCATGCAGGCATCTTTTGTCTTACCCACAGGAGACATGAAAGTGATACCACCTCCAAATGCAGACTCTCTGTTCCTGTGAAAGTTCTGGTACAAAACTTGCCAATAAAGGTCCCTGAATGTTGTCTTAGTAAATGCAGGAATCAACTCCTCTAGGGATAGTGTGATAAGGGGTTTTAGATTTCTAATGTTCTCTCCTATTGAGGACAGCCCCGATTCCTGAATCCTCTTAATTGTCTCTAAGTTACTGATCTGGAAAAGTCTAGAAAGGCCAAGTCTGTTAAGAGAGAAATTCACCTTCTTTCTACACATCATGTTTTAGGTAATGAATTTTGATAAATATTGTTAACTTCTCCATGGAAACCTTATGTCCTTTCTGAGCTAAAATAGTAGCAAATAGAATCAATCTAAGGACCAGCCTTGTCATTAGAACACAAGAAAAGGTCACCTACATATTGGATAAGAATAGAATTACAGGGAAATTTCAGGTTCATGAGGTATGGTTGAAAACTTTTGAAAGGTAGGAGGTTGCTGCAATAATCCCTTTGGACATAACATTTAGGAATACTGTTGATTTTTTCCAGGAGAAAGTGAACAAATACTGATGATTTTGACCCAAAAGGACAGTAAAACAAGCAGAACATAGACTTACTATTATAAAATTGAAGTCTCAGGAGTCACCTAAAAGAAAATAGTGTTTGAACTTAGTACTACAAGGAAGCAAGGAATACCTATTCTGATATCTTGAAAATATATTTACCTTGTCCTTTGAGTTTTTAATAGGGGTTATCTGAGCATTTAATAGGAATGGTACAAATACCATGAGCTCTTTTTTGTTAGGCTTTTACTACTGGTTATAGTTCCTCTCTAAAGTCTGGTTAAGAGGGTATTGTGCAAGTGTGAGTTGAGGTTTAGACACAGCACACAGCAATCTTAACTTTGGTATACTCAGCCCCCAAAGTATTCTACATCAAATATTCAGTAGAATATTTGCCCTCAAAAGTCTGGTGCCTCTTTGAGATCTGCAATGTGCACTTAATTGAGATACATAAGCACTGGTAAGTCAATATCCAAATTAATGATTACATCATTATGAATAAGAAGGCCTTCAAGAAAGGTATTATGAAGAGAATGTCTAATCTGGCAATTCGATTTGCACAGTGAACAACTTCCTATGAAGATGGTAGGTGTGCATGTTCACTAAGGGAAAAAAAAATGTGTCTTGGTTGAAGATTCAATCTTGACCATTATGAACTAGGACACAAATAATGTCTACACATTTTAGAAATACTCACTGTATGAATGGTTGTGCAACCCAAAGTAAGGTTCTATAACTGAGGCAGAGATTCAGTTTAATGGTATAGCACCTGTATTAATAACAAAAAAAATACAAGAGTTCCCTTTACTATTTAGAGAAACTTCTTGTGAATTTAAGAGTAAAACAGGAAATTGGGTGCTAAGTTTTCTTCTTGGAGCACCTTCACCAATCCTTCACACTGTTTACAGTTAACTATCCATGTTTTCATTAAAAGAGTTCCTTCTCCATATAAAGTGACTGCAATGTGAACATCTAAATGGTTTGGGGGACTCTTGTTTTTTCTGTGAAGCCATCAATTTATTGAGTTTTACTCAATTCTGGTTCCAAGACTTTTTCAAAATGTCATATGAGATATTGGAGGATTGTTAAAAGTACCATTTTCCATTCTCACTTTTGCTGTCATATCAAGTCCTGTATTTCTAGATTAAGACTATAGACAAAGAGTAGGAAAGAAAAGTCTTCCATTCTACCAAGCAATTATCAACTGGGGCTTCAGTTGCAAAAGGCAGATTAACAAGAGAAAAAGAAATTAAAGTTTGTTAACATATTATCTCATGCATAAGGATGAAACTAGGGAAGAATAACTCCAAGAGGTTTCTAGACCTTGGGCTTAAATATCATCTTCAATTAAACAAAGGAAGAAAGGAGTGAAGCAGGGAAGTTTTGGGAAGGTGACCAGGAAAAGTGCTGTCAACAAGAGTAAGATTTATTCTACAGCCTTAAGTCCATACCTTCTAAATTAATGAGTCACTTGTAATTTAGAGTAATACTTCCTTGCATAGTACAGAAAGAGAGATGCTCTTACAAATGGATACTTCACTTATAAATGTAAATTTCTCTTATGAAAGGATAATTGATTTCAGAGCTTCTACAAGGTAATCCAAATTACCTTGTGCTAGTGAAGTATATTTGGGGTGGTATACTCTAGTTTCTCCGACATAGTCCAACAAGCTTGGGCTGGTATCTGCCTTTGGATCTTCCCCTGCATTCTACCTAAATGTGATAGAGAGCATGCACTTGAAGTATCAAATAGACTTATCTTTTTATTTTATGTTTTTTGCCTGCAAAATGATCAATCTAACTTTCAGATATTAGTTCTCAATGTGTTATTCTTGGACCATCAGCATCAACATCACCTGAAAACTTGTCAGAACTACAAATTCCCGGGCTCTACTCCAAATCTGCTGACTCAGAAACTTTGGGATCAGGCCCAGCAATTTTGCCTTAATGAGTTTTACAGGTGATTGTGATACAGGCTCAAGTTTGAGAACCTTCCACTGTTAGGAAGAATGCAACCACATCACCAAGCTCCTTCTGAATATTTTGAGCACCAAAGACTGAAGGAACTGAAGAAACCGAGGCCAGGACAATTAATGTTATTTTAGACAATTAAAGTGGCAAATACTATTCGAGACCCCTAAGGGCATACAGAGTTAGAACATTTTTAAAAAGGTAAAAATCATGACTCACATATAAAACTACACATTTAAAAATTTTATTTAACTCCTAAAATGAATGAGAAAACCTTTAAAATGTTAAAAGTCATACATATAGAACCAATTAAATGTTAAAAACCAGTAAGATGAAAATAACCATTACTTGTCACCCTGAAGCAAAAGCAACAAGGTTAAGATATATATATATATATTTTTTTTTTTAATTGGGTGGGGTGTTCTGGGGGTTGAACCCAGAAGCATCCTACATCCAGGCTACATCCATAGCCCTTTTGTTGTTGTTATTGTTATTATTATTATTATTATTATTATTATTATTTTGAAACAGAGTCTCACTAAGTTGCTAAGGGTCTCACTAAACTTCTGAGGCTGGCCTTGAATCTGCAATCTTCCTGTCTCAGCCTCCCAAGTCTCAAAACATTATATATATTTTAACACAACCAAAACATGGGTTTTGAAAGTTTCCAATCAATTATAATCAATTTTCATGTTCTTCCTTGGTTTACAAGTTCATTAAAAGGACTGGATATCTACTCTTTCTTAGCTACACTTTCTCTTTCTCAAGAGAAATATATATATAATTACTATTGTCGAGGCTGACTTTGAGCCTGCAGTGTTCCTGTCTCAGCCTACCAAGTCTTGGGATTAGAGGTATAGGACACCACACTCTGCTCTTATTTTCATCTTTTTTTTTGGGGGGGGGGCGGTACTGGGGATTGAACTCAGGGGCATTCTACCTCCAAGCTATACTCCCAGCCCTATTTTTTATTCTTTAGTTTGAAACAGGGTCTCACTAAGTTGTGGAGTGCCTCACTAGGTAGCTGAGGCTGGCTGCGAACCTGGATCCTCCAGTTTCAGCCTCCCAAATGCTGGGATTACAAGCGTGCACCACCACACCCCGCTATTTTCATCGTTTTTGAGTGCTTGGTTCAGTGGTGTTAAATACATTCACATTGTCTTACAACCTTCACCACCATCCATTTTCAAAACTTTTTCATAATCCTAAACTGAAACTCTGACACTTTGCACCCACTGAACCCGAACTCAGCATCTTCTCTTCTCTCAAGATCCCCCAAGACCCTAGCACCTACCCTTCTACTCTGCCTCTGTGAATTTGCATATCCCAAGTCTCTCATATAAGTGGAATCATACAATATTTGTCCTTTTTGTGTCTGACTCATTTTATAATGTTTCCAAAGTCCATCTGTATTGTAACATGTATTCGAATTCCAATAACTTTTTAAGACTGAATAACATATCATTATATGTATATACCACCTTTTGTATATCCATTAATCTCTCAACAGACATCTGAGTTGTTTCCTGCTTTTACTTATTGTGAAGGGTGCAGTGTTCAGTAGAGTCCTGGGATGGATCCAGATCACAGGAGACTAATTGAATAAAGAACATGTGGAAATTATCTGTATAAACTCACTTGAGAAGTATACCTTTGAAAGAGAAAGGAAATGCCATATAAACCAGAAAGTAGCAATGAGAACGTACAGTGTTCCCTTGAGATGGAGCAATCCGTATCACAGAAGTTCGGATTTACAATCTGAAAATGCCAAGACAGGGAGAAAAAAATAAGAGCAAAAAAAGACTCCATGTGGAATCTTAGTATTCTCTTTCCATCAATCCACATAATACCCAAGAAAAGCATAGCATTTAAGAAAGTTCAATGTCTGCCTTTAGAGCTGTTCACCCCTTTGCGATGAACAACGGGGTGAACAGCTTTAAAGCTTTACATTCAGTGCTCAAATCTTCTCTAACAAATGGTTGACCTAGTCCATTAGCTCTTTCTACCTCTGCCTCTCTCTGAGCTCTATTTGTCTCTTGCTTTTCCTCTTTCTCTATCCTGCTTTCTCTCTCTCTCTCTCTCTCTCTCTCTCTCTCTCTCTCTCTCTCTCTCACACACACACACACACACACACACACACACACTCCTCAGAGTCAAAGACAATTGGATCTAATTCTCTAATTGAGTTTTAAGAATCATAAAAAAAAATCACAATTCTCATTTTCCTGCCATTATACCAACATGGCCCCCGTTTACTAGTAAGACTCATGGAAAACTGGTTGAAAAAATGATGATTTTTAGTGTCGAGAGAATAATTTCATTTTAAATATAGGAAGTTTTCATTGTCAATAAGAAACACTATGGCCGGGCATGGTGGCGCACGCTTGTAATCCCAGCATTCGGGAGACTGAGACCGGAGGATCCGGGTTCACGGCCAGCCTCAGCTACCTAGTGAGGCACTTCGCAACTTAGTGGGACTTGGTTTCAAAATAAAGAATAAAAAATAGGGCTGGGGGTGTAGCTCGGAGGTAGAATGCCCCTGAGTTCAATCCCCAGTTCCGCAAAAAAAAAAAAAAAAAAAAAAAAGAAACACTGTGATACTTTGAATGAGAAACATTCCTATTTACCTGTTTTAGAAATAGCTAGTAAGCCAGCTGTGTTAGGGGTACGCCAGTAATCCCAGTGGTTGGGAGTCTGAGACAGGAGGATCACAAGTTTAAAGCTAGCTTCAGCAATTTAGTAAGACCCTATTTCAAAATTTTAAAAAAAAGCACTGGGGGTATAGCTCTGAGGTAGAATGCTCTGTGTTCATTCCCCAATACTTTCTTCTTCCCCCTCCCCTAAAAAAAAAAAGAAAGAGAAAAATAAAAAGACCTAGTAAAACATCACTAGCCATACTGGACCACAATATCCATCCCTTCCTCAGCCTAAGGCCATATTTTCTCTGTGATTAATAAGAATTTAGAAAAATCATGCGTTAAGTCATAGGAAGAATCAAAAGATATCAAGAAGAATCATGGGATATTTCGGGGAATTATGGAATAATTCCTTTGACAACATGATTTCTGGAAAAGTTAAGAACATGTGCTGCTACTATTGAATTCCTACAAATAAAGTTGAGTTGCAGCTTGTTTTTAACAACCATAAGATTTCTGCCTTCATGTTTTCATATATGGCCTCCACAAGGTAAAATCTGCCCCCAAATATGGTCACTCATTAATTACCTCTAGGATCTGTAAACATTGGGAGGACACCTTCAGTTACCTCCAGATTCTTCTAATACTTTCCTGGTGGTTCACTAAAAATTAAAATAATAAGCCCTGCCTTTATTAAACATCTGTACTGTTAGACACCTGTATTAGGTCCATTGCAACTGTTGTTCCTGCCCTCACAGAATCCTACAGGTGGGCTATTATTGTTCCATTTCAGAGACAAAAGAACCTGCTCAGAAAGGACACTTCCCAGCAGGCAACAGGCAGACAGGGCTCCGAATCCACACCTGCCTCACTCCAAGACTGTGTTCTTACCTCCAGAAACAGCTTCTCTCTAACGGGCGAGAGTTACATGGCTAATTCGGCCAACAGGGATCAGGATAAAGTCCAATGAGGCAAGGATGTCATGGAGTCAAAATGGTTTGGGAATGCTAACATTTCCTGCAGAACTTTGAACTTTCCTTCCTGCTTGCTAAAATGCGGTGACTTGAATAAACCTAGTGGCTTGGATAAATTAGACTGGGTGTTTCTGGTGCTGTCGCCAGCTCTCACATCAAAGAATATCCAGGCATGAAGCCATTTCTTTCTGCTCGACAGGTGTGGAGGGCCGGGTTAATCATAGCCTCCGGTTTGTGTCACGCTATTACCCAACCTGGTGCCAGACTCTGTTTTTATCTGTCTTGGTTTTATATGTTTGATTGTTCTCTTTAACTGCCATTACCCACCCCTTCTCCCCCTAGCTCCCAGGCAATCACGTGAATGCATCTGATGCTATTCTATTCCACCTGTTCCTGAAAACCCTTATTATGCTTCTGTGTAAGTGTGTGGGTGCTGAGGCCTTCCCATCAGGCATGAGCCCTCTGCTAGAACCCAAATGAGGGCCAGATGTGGCTCCAGTCCCAGCTCTGCCCTCACCAGTGAAAGATATTTTCAGCTACTCTGTGCAAGCCTGTCCCTCGACTTGAAACAAGGATTATGCCACCTGCCTTGCCTTACTTATAGGATAATAAGAACCAAATCAAAAGATATGAAAGGCTTTACTGAGCTCTACCACATTTAATGCATAAAGCGCGTATTAACAGTTGGGAGATTTCATGGTGAGGGGTCTAGGTTCCATCAGGTCTGTTAAACATTGATCATTCAAATCAAATTGACCTACAAGGACCCTGGAGCACATTCACATCACAAGAATAGGAGAGAGCCAAGTAGCCCAAATTCTTCAACAGCTGAATGGGGTTTGGAGGAATGCCCTGGCTAAAAATCTCTCCTGTGGAACCTTACCTCCTCCCTCACCTACACCTTCTCACGTCCCCCTGGCTGGCTTCCCAGGAAACTTGAGTCCAGAAGAGGCGAGGTGAGGAACCAGGACCATGCCAGCTGCAGAAAAAGGTAGCCAAGAAGCTCACAGAGGTGTGGGAAACAACCGCTCTGGAGGCGTAAATTGCAGAAGGCAGCCAGAGAGCTGGGCGGGGTGACCATCTGCTGTCAGGTCCGACACATTCTCAAAGCTCCAACTGGCTTCTAGGCATAGAGCTGAGGAATCCTTCACTCTGCTCCGTGGCCACACAAATCCTGCAACATTTTCAGATGACTTGGGAGCCAAGTAGCCGCAGGTGTGGGTCGGAGATGAAGCACCATTTTCTCTTCCTTGTTTGCTGGCAGCAACTTTCTGGAACTTGGCTTCTTCCTCTGCACAACGTGGCATGCTTTTTAAGTGACTCTGGAAAAATAGAATGAAAAAGGATTGAGAGGATGTGGGATTGGCAGTTTTGCTCTGAGCTACCAGCAAGAACAGAGCCAATCTCTCTGACCACTCACACGGCAGTTTTCACACCTCTCCCAGTGGATGGTGTTGACCAGCTTTTCATCAATGAGAAGAGGAGGACAGAGAGGCAAGCAGTATTTCTGTTAAGATACCTCTCCTTCATCTCTCAGTTCTGCAGCCCTCCCTGCAAGAAAAAAAAAAGTATATCTGACCTATATCTCTCCAACAATAATAGCCCCTATCAAAGTCCCCCCCCCCCCAAAAAAATGTGAAACTTGGTGGAGCAAGACCAGACGTGGAGTTGAATGAGAATGTCACTCCCCCTCCCCTGCTTTCTATGTCTCTTAACTGTGATGAGCACACTCCCTTGGAGGCAGAAACCTAAGCTAGTTGTGACAGAAATGGAGATCAAGCAATTCAGGCTCATTGCCACAGACGTGTTATGTTTCCATTTCAGTAGACAAGAGATACCCAGGGAGTTTTCTCATTTTGTTACATTCTCATCTCCACCCTTCACTAAATTTACTTAATTGGATATTAGAATTTACATTATGAGAATTAGGATGTGCTTTTTCCTCTCTAGGGCTATCGCCTGCTGCATCCTTATCCAAGTGTCCATTCATGGAAAGATGGAAGGGGCTGGGGAGGCAGAGGTGGGGGGAGAGAATGCTTCCCTGGAGCTGAACTGATGGGCTCTGGCTTAATCCTGCCTGCAGACAAGTGCCCTGGGAATTTATGCAGAAACCTCTGGAGACATCCATGTGGAACCGGTCAGAAGGAAACATTCTGGAAACTGACTCCTTCCTATTGAAGTTGTGGTTCATTTTTGCCAGGTTTCACATTAGAAGTAGTAACCAGGTTCTCAAACAAGTCATGATGGCCGAGAAGACAAGAGGAGACAAGTGGGCCTGGGGGTCTGTGTGGCTCACAGGCACAATGTCAGAGGGACCCACAGAAGTATTGGGGGCGACAGAGTCCAGATTAGAGAAAGACAGAAACTGGAGGAAGCCATGAACGTCCTTGATCCCTGAGGCCCATGAGATCTCTCTCTACCCCCTGAGACTGGTTAAGACCGGAATGTCCAGATGTGTACAGGTGCAACCATGCTCGGAAGGAAACACGGAAACAGGAGGACACATGCAGCATGGCAAAGAGAATATGGCTGAGACGGCACCAAGCATTCAGAAGCAGGAAAACAAACCAAAGAAACAGCTCCCTCCTTTACTGTTTTCACACATGATCGATAACCAGCTTTCTCAGATACAGATGGCATGAGACAGCACGAGGAGTCTCAGTGTGACAGATGGTGACAGTGTTTGGAAATGTTGACTGTGGTTTGCCAACAAGAAACACCCCACTGCTTTCCTGAAACTCGTGGAGTTCAAGGTCAGCCTGTTGTGCTTGGAAGAATCCTGGGTAGAAATCCCTGCTTGCTAGCTGACGCGGAAGACAGAAACCTTCAAACGAGAAGGAGATACACAGCTGGGGACTGCACATCTGCTTTGATGGATATTCAGGAAAACAGCACTGCCCAGTGTGTGGAATACAGTCTGCTTGACTTTGACCATGGGAGTCCTGGAGCCTGACATGTCAGCATCCTGGCCAGAGTCGGAGAATTAGCCCGTGGCTTTTCAACATGGAGGGAAATCCAGCAAGGCTCTTGGAAGTTATTTTTAAAAATTCTGAGTTTAAAATAACCCAAGTGGTTCTCAGCTGCCAAGAAGGGCTGAGAGTGAAGGAAGGCTTTCTCAAACATCCAGTGGAGGCTGTGAGCTCAGGGGGGACATCCTGCCCCAGACGTCTATTTAAGAGAATGTGACTGTGTGGTCTGCGAAGTCGACCTCAGAGAGCTCAGTAGGGCACGGCATTTTGCAAACAGGGCAAGACAAGAGGAAGGCAGGACCAGCTGGTACCCACCCTGGGCAGGCCACCACAGTGCCCTCCTCAGGTGCGTCCTACGGCAGCTCATCGACCACACGTGCCCAGGTTTCCTAACACACATAGCATATGTATTAAAAAGCGCTCCGCTAAAGCCAAAGAGGGGCTTAACTCCCAAAGCACACCCAGGCATGGCTCACACATGATGTGCAGTGTGCATGTGTAACTGTTGCAGCACACACAGGGGTGGCACGACACACCAAGGCATATCAGGGATAACACACAGGTACCGGGCACAAGGTGCAGCACCTGGGGCATGGTAGGCAATGGGCAGATGCAACGCCTGATGCCTAGCTGTAGCCAGGAGATGTCTTGACAGCCAATATGAGCCCTAGCAACCCGAGGCTATAGCTGTCAGCACCTGAGAGGGAGCACCTGCCACTTTGTCTGCCAAAGAGCCTAGCCGCCTTGCCATTCTGACCACCGATAATGAAGCTAGTGCTGCCCCCCTGGCTCGTGGGAGGCCTTAGCCAGAGGTGGCTGCCGAGGAATTCCTCACCTTTAATTCTGGTCAGGACCACAGTTAAGGCCAGCTTGAACACCCAGAGCAGACTCACTATTGACCCAGACCTGAGACCCTGACACAGCCTACTGAGCTCCACCTTAAATGGATGCCCAACCTACTTTCCAGGTTGTACTAATCCTGCACCAACCTGTGCCTGCCCTAAGATACCGTAAGCTATATCAAGTTTGTGTGGAGTGTTAACGAATTAGAAAACCTGTCTTGGTCATGATTGCAATAAATGTTTTTGAAATGGCTAGACTGTTTTGGTTATTTCCGCAATCTAATTCTGCTCAGAACACCTAAAAACTATGGGGACCCAGTGATAAGCCTGTGTCCAGGAAGGATTTTTTTCCCCCACTGATGCCACAAAACCCCTTCTTCTCTGCTAGGGGCTGAGTTATGTCTCTTCCTAAATTTATACTTTGAAGTCCTAACCCCTAGCACCTCAGAACTAGGTTGTAATGGAGATAGGACTTTAAGAAGGTGGTTAAGTTAAAATAAGACTGTTTGGGTGAGCTTAATCTAACCTGACTGTTGTTTTTGTAAGAACCTCTTGGACACAGGAAGAGACAAAGGTGTGCGTGTGGACACAGAGGAAAAACCCAGGAGAGAGACCTCAGAGGACACCAGTCCCCCTGGCTTCTTGACCTTGAACTGCCAGCCTCCTTCACTGTGAGAAAACAAATGTGTGTTGTTGAAGTCACTGGGCTGTGGCCTTTCACTATGACAGCCCTAGAAAGTGAATTCATTTCCGTTTCTAGGACCTTTATTTGCTTCCCTTCCTCTTTTCTGTTTGTTTTCTTTCATATGAAAACTCAGTGTTTTTTTTTTTAATCTCCTATATGTTTACCTTAAAGTATAAATGACAAGAAACCTTGAAATGTCCCCTTTCCCTAGGTTGTCAAACCATTTGAATTTAACACAATTCCTGATGCGAGTCCCAGGAGTGAACGTCTAAGTGGCCAATCGGGCTCCAGGGAGATATGGTGGACAGTGGTCCCTCCCAAGTTGAAATTGACCTTTGTTTCTTGGCATACTGAGGACGAAGTATCCGGCCTGAATGTGGGATACCAGGGCTTCCTGTTTGGAATCCCCCCCATTTATTATGGGAGAATCCCAGTGGTCCCCATTTCCCCCTCCATTTTCAATACAAGGCGTCTTTGAGAAGAAAGGAAAATGTCCGACTTTAATGACAGGTTCTATAAGGTAATGGGGCTCCCAGTTCAAAGAGGTTTAAACACAAATTAGTTTTTTTTTTTTCTTGTGGTGCTGAAGGTTGGATCCAGGACACCAGTGCATTCTATGTGACTGAGCTAAATTCCTCTCCCCAAGGTTTTGTTTGTTTGTTTTTCAGTCTTGAATAATGGCAAGTCCTAGAGCAGAATTATCTCCAGGTTGATTTGATGGTTCAGGCTCTTCTCTTTCTCTCCTTTGTCTCCCTTGGTGTCAACTTCCTTCTTAGACATGCCAGAAACCAGAATAAGGAAGCATGTCTTCTGGTAACTTTTTCTTAGGAATAAGACAGGGATCACCATAGGGACAGAGCACTCCGGGGCCTTACTCATCGCTTGTTAGCTAGTCAAGGCTTGATATGTGCGTATCAGCTTCTGAGAGCAGGTGCTTCATGCATAAAGGATAAGAGTGCTGGGGAGTCACGGCGACAGCAGACTCCCAGCCCTTGACCTGTAATTGCCTTGACTTGTGCTTCCCCTACTCTCCACCTGGTGCTCTCTTAACAGCCACAGAACTCATCCTTATTAAAGAGAGCAGAGATGTTTATACGTGATGTGGCCTGGATAGGAAAAACCAATCTGGCTCCAGGCAGACAGACAACCGTGCCTCCCACAGAAACTAAAGTGCCCTCACAAAAAAGGAAGAGGAAAATTCCAACATGTTTTGAAATGTATCTCAAGCCAATTACCATTCCTAAGCCCTTTGTCCCCCTTGCTAACAATCCTGCTCATATGAATAAAAACTAGTCCTCTCCTTTGTCCTGGGAGCCAGCCTGACGCTCTCCTGGTCACCTTCTGCTCCCAGTAAAGAGTCTTGTTCCCACTGGTGCAATGGTGCTTCTGTCTGGTTCTTCTGATGGAGAGCACAAGAACCCACCATTCTGTTCCAGGATCAGAAACAAAAAACTTCTCAGAGGATTACTCTCTTTCTCTCAGCCTTCTGTAAATAAATAAGGCTGCAGACAGAAATAGAAGCCAGGTAGTGAATGACAATGCCCACTGCATCACACCCACTTCTAAGTTATTACTAGATTTGAGAATCAAACACCACCATAAAAGATACTAAGACATGGTGTATTGATGTAGGTCATTGGTGGTTAAGAGCTCACAGCTCCCTCCAGCAATGGGACCAGTGGTACAAAGGCAGGCTGAACTGTCAGAGGAACACAGGGCTGTGCTACACAGTCAAGGCAGCTCTGGAGCCAGCTAATCTAAGTGACTTCACCTCAGCTACCAGCTACTCTTTTGGTCCCTACTTATCTTTATTTTATTTTGTTTCCTCTCACTACCTACCCACTTGCTAATTATTACTTACTTCTCCATCATGTATTATACTGTTTGTGCTGTTTTCATAAAATAGTTGAGACCAGGTAATTTATAAACCACAGAAGATATATTTTCCTTCTCCAGGAGGCTGGGAAGTCCAAAATTAAAGTGCTGATAAGTTTGGTGTCTAGCAAAGGCCTATTTCTCACAGATGGAGCTGTCCAGTCTCCTCACATAGTGGAATGGATGGAAAGGCACAAAAAGGGCATGAAAGCTATGTCCTCACATGGCAGTAGAGTGAAAAAGGACGAATCCACTCTCTCAAGTCCTTTCATAATGGCACTGTGTTAATCAGCTTCATGTTACTATAACAAAATAACTGAGGTAATTAACTTATAAAGAAAAAGGGTTATGTAGCTCATGGTTCTGGAAATTTCAGTTTGAGGTTGGGTGGCTCCTTGCTTAGGGCATCTGGTGAGGGTGACACTTTATGGCAGGAGCACTTGAAGGCAAACCACTTATGTCTCCAACTGGGAATCAGAGAGAGAGAGAGAGAGAGAGAGAGAGAGAGAAGAGAGTGAATAAGAATAAGACCAGGCTCTCCCAATCCACTTGAGCGCCATCCACAATGACCTAAGGACTCCTCAATAGGGCTCAGTCTCCTAAAGATCTGCGGTATCTCCCAATAACTTCTCCATGGGGACCAGACCTTTAACACGTGGGTCTTTAGGGGGACACTCAACATCGAACTATAGCAGATGCAAATCCCATCCTATAAGGGCTGTATCTTCATGACTCGATCACCTCCTGAAAGCTTCACCTCTTCAAATGATAACATTGGTGGCTAAATTTCAACATACGAACTGTGGGGGGCACATTCAGAGCATAGCACCATCCAAATTCCATGCAGAGACCATTTGCATGCCCAGGGTTCGTCCTTTTTCACTCTACTGCCACTGCCATGTGAGGACACAGCTTTCATCCCTTTTTTGTGCCTTGTGCCTTGTGCCTTTGTGTTTGGTCTCCAATTCTTGAGTGGACTTCCCAGGCAACAGCTGGGTTGTCTTCAGGTCAGGCGTTCATCTCCAGCCCCATCAATGTTCACTTCTCCCTCTTCAGAAGGGGTCCAAAGCAAAGCAGGGATATTGGCATATTCAGTGTATTTCTTATACACAAGAGCATATCTGTGTTTAAATTTTCTTAAATGTGCCAATAACAACAACAAAAAAGAAAATGGTGTTTTAGTATAAATAAAAATTAAAGTCCAAAGTCATTACGTCTTTATGTAATATGGCATGTTCCCTTTTTAGCATGTAAGAAGGAAGAAGCATGACAGGGCAGGAACTAAAAAACATAATTATGGTTATATTTTGCTTACTGGACTCTCATTAAAAGTTTCACATACTGAAATACTAAACCATATTGGGATATAAGGAATAGTAGTTAATTCTCTAAGTCCTACATGTTTGTGGTTATCTAAGTACTGCTGTTCAAATGCCATAATCACATACAGAAGAAAGGAATAATGATGTGAGAATTTATTAAAAAAATTGTGATCCATGTGATTTCTACAAAATACTCAGGTGGGCTTCCACCCTGTTTAGAGCCAAGATGCAGAGCTCTGGCTCCCTCTCTCTCTCTCTCTCTCTCTCTCTCTCTCTCTCTCTCTCTCTCTCTCCATTTTGGAAAAATACAAACAGGAACCACAGATACAACAGCATCATTATACATCTGGTCATTCTTAAGCATTCTTAAGGCATTTGCTAAGAGTTTGTTATTGTGTTGAGTTTCCGCCTTGATAAGACCTCCTATCTTGCCGAACTGGACAGATTAGATACAGGTAGGAAAATCTGCATGCATGAGAATGGAGCAGGAGGAGAAAGGTGCTGTAAGAACACAGGCAGGTGTGATTGGAGGCGGCAGTGGGAGATTTTCAAAGGGGAAAATGATATTAGACTCAGCACATTTTATTGTTTTGTGGCTTTCCTGATTGTTTCATATCTCTTATCTCCTGGCTGGATTATAAATAGAGACAGGATTTATACATGCTTGTTCACTAGAATAAATAGTAATATTTTGGAAATATTACTATTTCCAAACAGTAACAGCAGATTCAGGAATCCTTGTCAAATTAACGAACAAAGGAATAGGTGAGTGCAAACATGAGCCAAGTAATAAGGATGATTGCTCTAATTGTAGGCTCAATAGCAATTATTAAGATTGATCATTGTAGCAGAGAGCCATAGCTTAAGTAGATTTGTCAAGGAAGGATTGTAATGAAGGCTGGGAAAGACAAACTGAACGAGAGTTAAAGTGTGTGCCCTGTGCACGGGGGAACTCAAGTGGACAAAGTCAATGGAAGTTTAAGACAGTGAAAATTTCCATACAAGCATGCTAATCATATAATGATGTCTCCGGAGCTGTGGCAGAATGAGAACACTAGCCAAGTGGTACCTGGCATAGTCTGATAAACATACTCTATTGAGACCTCTTCTGTTAGACTCTGAAGCAAAAGAGATTAGAGAAAAAAGACAATACAATACTTGGATCACTTAGAACTGTGCCTTGTGTACAGGGAGAAGCAAATGTTAGTTATTGTCAGTATTGAACAAAATTGTCAGTATCTCAGTACCTGCCATAGTTTCAGACTTGAAATGTTTTTGTGAACATATACCCATATACTTGGGCAGACATTTCTTTTCCTGTTGGCTGCTGCAAATATCTACTTAATACTGAAGCAGATAGGTAAAGATAGATGTGCAACTTTCTTCTATTCTGCAAACATACCTGTACCAACTGCTGTGTATACTCTAGGAAACCTTGATTAATAAAAAGCTCTCTTTTGTCTGTGTTAATGCAGTGCAAAAGGTTATATGTGAATTTCCATTTTCATCAGGCAGAGGAAAACCATATCTGATTAAAATATTAAGGTCTTCCTGAAATGTGCACTCTGTGTTGACCATCAAATGCTTTCCCGTCCTACTCGCTTATTAGCAGCAGTGGCTAGGTTAATTGACTAGTCTATTTGATGCTTTCCTTTTAATAATTTCATACTCACTTGGGAATGCATTACACAGAAAAACTGGCACAAAACTCTTGTTTTTGTATTAAAAAGCCAATAAAGAGATACCCTTATGGTATCTCACCAAAGTCAACCAAAGCTACTATCTGCTTTTCCCTGATGATAAATAGCCACTCTGAATTTATTGTGATACCTGTGGTTCTCTCTCTCTCTCTCTCTCTCTCTCTCTCTCTCTCTCTCTCTTCTTCAGTAAATATTAAAGAAATATCTTTGGAAATTGTATTTCTGTATCTACTCATGTAGTCATGATCTCCCCACTCCTTGGCTTTTCTCTTTTACATCTCCCAAATAAAAATTATCATAATATATATACTATACTATACCATACTAGTTTAATATATATACTATACTAGTATATATTATACTATACAAGTATCCTAATATATAGGATATCCTAATATATAAGTATCCATATATACATATATACATATATATTGCTTTAAGAAACTTTAGACAAGATCCATGAAATTTTGAAAAACAGCCTTAAATATCTGCAATTAGAAGTTCAAATTTTACCTAACCTTATTATCTTTATCTTGACATTTTATTTATTTATTTATTTATTTATTTATTTATTTATTTATTTATTTATTTATTTGCGGTCCTGGGGATTGAACTCAGGGGTATTCTACCTCCGAGCTACACCCCCAGTTGTATTTTTTATTCTTTATTATTTTGAAACCAGGTCTCATTAAGTTGCGGAATGCCTCACTAGGTAGCTGAGGCTGGCCGCAAACCCGGATCCTCTGGTCTCAGCCTCCCAAATGCTGGGATTACAAGCGTGCACCACCATGCACGACTCTTATCTTGACATTTAAATTGATCATAGAGCTTTATAGTTTCCCTGAAAAACTTCATAAAAGTAATAGCAAAGGGATTTCAAAGAGTCATAAGCCCACAAAATTAAAAGAATGGAAAAAATATCAGAAGAAGAAATATTTTAACAAATGTATGGTTTATTAACCAGAGTTCTCCAGTAGGTAGAACCAGTAGGACTGGCTCATGATATTGTGGTCTGGCAGGTCTTTCCATTGGGCCTGACAGCAGGCTAGAAACTCAGATGGCATTCTGTGGTATAGACTTGAGGCAGAATTTCTTTTTTAGGGAAACCTCAGTCTTTGCTCTTATGGCCTTCAATTGACAGGATGAGTTTGACACATATTATTAAGAGTAATTTTTACTTAAACTCAATTGATTATAAATATTAACCACATCTTTGAAATACCTTTCTAACACCTAGAGTGGTGTCACTTAAACAAGTCAACACCTAAAACTAACCATCATATATGAAAATTATATATGGGAGCCGGGCGTGGTGGTGCACGCTTGTAATCCCAGCCTTTGGGAGGCTGAGACCGGAGGATCTGGGTTTGTGGCCAGCCTCAGCTACCTAGTGAGGCACTCTGCAACTTAGTGAGACCCGATTTCGAAATAAAGAATAAAAAATAGGGCTGGGGGTGTATCTCAGAGGTAGAATGCCCCTGGGTTCAATCCCCAGTACCGCAAAAAAAAAAAAAAGAAAAAGAAAATTATAAATGGGAGTGATTATAGCTCTAAGAGGCTGATTATGCTCCCTCTACTTAAGAAAGAATTAATCAAACACACACACACACACACACACACACACACACACACACACACACACACACACCACTCCTCTTCCTAAGCATAAAACTTTTGGAAGGAAGGATAATATTATGTTTTGTAACAATCTAAGGTAGGAGGACACTAAATAATTCCAAATGATCATTTTCTAGTATTTACATCTTTGTATGATCCCCTCCCCTTGAGTGTGGTAGGACCTGTGATTTCTTTCAAACTACTTGACTATGGCAATGATTGCGGAGTATTAGTCCTATAAGTATATTACATTATATAAAACTCTGTTTTGCAAGAAGATTTGCTTTAGAGATTCTCTTTTGCGAGATTGATGAAGTAAGTGACTGTGTTGAGGAAGCCCACATAGCAAGGAAATGAAGGTGACCTCTTAGAGCTAAGGGTGACCTCCAGATGAAGTCTACATAATAACTTGAATGAATTTGGAAGAAGATTCTTCCCAATTTATACCTCCAGATGAGATAGTGTTTTGTGTATGTGTGATGGTGAGGATCAAACTCAGGTCCTCATACTAGGCAAATGCTCTACCATTTATCTATATCCCCAGCCCTATGACAACTGTCTTTATTCACAGAAGGTAATACACATCATCAATATACAAAAATCAACTTTCTTTTTATAAATAAGTGACACAATTGGAAACAACCTTGAAACAATTTTAAAAACAATATATTAAACATTGCATAACAAATATAAAATGCTTAGTGAGCAAATTAACAAAAATTGTATAAGAAACTATGTATGCAAAGGTAGAGAAACTAAGGAAGATCTAAATGGTTCAAGATATATAACATGTTCATGAATCCAAAGATGCAAGTTTTTCTGGATGTACATTCTCCTCAAATTAATCTTTGGTTCAAGGTGTTTCCAATAAAAATATCAACACATTTTTTTCCTTTTCAGGTATACATTGATAAGCTGATTCTAAAATTAACATGGAAATGTGATGTAGAAATCTGGAATAATCTTTGAAAAGTACAAGACAGAATACTTCTGCCTGATTTCAAATATTATAATACAATCTGCAGTAATCAAGAAAGCATGGTACCGGCAAAATAATAGATCAATAAACTTGTGGAACTGGAGTCAAGAAAAAGATTCAAATGTGGTCAATTGATTTTTGGCAAAGTTGCAAAAACAGCTCAATGGAGAAAGGATAGGCTTTCAACTATGATGCTGGAAAATTTGGATATGAATACATAAAAAATGAACTCTGGACCTTACCAAAAATTAATGAAATAAATTCTAGTTCTGAATACAGCAGCATTAGTTAGAAAATTTCTATAAGAAAGTATGCAAGAAATACTTGCAATCTTGGGTTAGGTAATGAATTTTTTTTTTACATAACACTTATAACACAGCCTAAAAAGAAAACTTGATAATTTAAACTTTATCAAAATTAAAACCTCTGCTCTTATAAATAAATTTATTACTGAAAGAACAAAAAGATCAGTGATTAAGTGGAGCAAAATATTTGTAAATCACATGTTTGGTAAAGGACTTGAACTGTATAAAGGACCCGAAGAACACATTAATGAGGAAAAGCCAAAACAAAATCCAATAAAAATAAAATACTTAAAATAGCACTTCATCAACTAGGCATATGGACAAAAAACAAACAAACAAAACACACACACACACACACACGAGACAACTGTGGGAAGATTCTCAACATCATTAGTCATTAGGGCAACAAAAATTGAAACAATAAGAAATCACTACAAAACTACTCAAATGGCTAAAATTAGTAAATAGATGAAACTAGAGAATATTAGGCTAAGTGAGATTAGCCATTCCAAAAATCAAGGGTTGTATGCTTTCTTTCATATGTGGAAGTTAGAAAAAGGAGACAAAAGGACCTTCAGATAAATGAGGAGAGAGACCAGTAGAGTAATGAAGGGGGTTGAGAGAGGGAGTTGGAAAGGGGGAAAAGGAGAATTGATGAAGGAAAGTTCACATAATGCTCCATCTGTCTATGAAAGCATCACTCCCAGTCTCACAAGTATGGGGCGGGGTGGGTAGTGTGGTGAGATCCAGAGAGAAACTCACCGAGTGCTGTGTACATGTATGTTTGTATCTCTCTGAACCTCTTTATGATATAGAATAACAAATCACCAATACAAATATTTTAAGGTATATATTTACATGCACATACAAAAAAAAAGTGACCGTACTGAGTGTAACTGGGGATATAGAGCAACTGGAACAGGTACTTTAGAAAGCAACTTGACAGGTTGTTAGGATATTAAATATACAATTACCATGTCCAGCCATTCCACTTCTCTGCATTTTCCTAAGAGGTCTCAAAGCATATGTAACTACACAAAAATACTTACCAATTTTAGCAGCTCTGTTGGTAATAGCCTCTGAATTAGTTTCCTAGGACTACTACAACAAATTACCACAAATTTAGTGGTTTATAACAACAGAAACATTTCCTATCACAATTCTGGAGGCCAGAGTGAAATCAAATGGTGCTGAGCAGAATCCCCAGAGACCCGATTCTAAATGACAAAATCTCAAATGCTAAAATCCTTTTTTTTTTTTTGCAGTACTGGGGATTGAACCCAGGGGCATTCTACCTTTAAGCTACACCCCCAGTCCTGTTTTTTATTCTTTATTTTGAAGTAGGGTCTCACTAAGTTGCGGAGGGCCTGCTAAGTAGCTGAGGCTGGCCGTGAAACTGTGATCCTCCAGTCTCAGCCTCCCGAGTACTGGGATTACTAGCATATGACACCACACCTGGCTCCTTCAAATGCTAAAATTTTGAAAAAATCAAATTCTCCAAAGTCTAAAATCCCCCAAATCACAAATTTGAGAGATTAAAATTCTGAATGGTGAAATCCTGAAAGTCAAATTTTCTTTATAGTTTTTGTTTGTTTTCCTTTTCTCTTCATATTACGGTATTTTTCCTCTATCATAAATTGTCAGTTTAGTTTTTACAATTTGCCATACTATGTATTTTAATCTTCACATTATTTCCAATACTAGAAGTATAAATTGTGTAAACGTTTTTAGAATTTTCTAACTCATGTTTTTGTTTGAAAAACATTTAAAAAAATCTTTTGGTAGTACTGGGGATTGAATCCTGGGGAACTCTGAACTACACCTCAGACATTTTCATTTTTTTATTTTGAGACAGGGTCTTGTTAAGTTACTACATGTTGATCTTGTACCTATCATCATCCTATCTCAGCCTCCAAAGTACTGATACCACAGGCATGCACACAACATTTTTTTTTTTTGCAAATCTGACTCCACATAGGTGCATTATCACAATATTGACTTTATGTGTAAATATTGTGCATATGCATACAAATATTGGAGTTTCCTTAATAAATGGAGAAGTGTCATTTTTGTATGTCAACATTTGGGAAAGATAAGATTTCCTGAGATCTTGGCTCTTTGGGAAATTGGATATGTGACTTAATGTTTCGATATTGCTGGAGTCCAGCCCTAGCAGTAGTCCCGGATCCATCGACAGGTGGGGAATGAGACAAGGTCTTGAGAATACACACACCAAATGTAGTGATGAAGCGTATCTACTTCATTGTTCACAAGCAGCTGTTTTTATACTTTTCATTCAGTAGTGAAGCACATAGAACAGGAAAGTTTATTGGACAGGTCATTAGACAGTTTGACGATAGCAAACTTGTTTTCCTAAAGGTTATACATCAGTATATAATGATTTTATTTTGACTCTGGTACAAAGCAGTGTTAAGATTAAGGATGAACAGCCTATATCTATTAGTTTAAATTGTTACCCATTCATATAAGCCTGTCTGTCTATATTGATGCATCCTGTGAGGTTCCAGGGAGACAATGTGGGAGTGGGCAAAGACTGCCTGTGCTTTGATCCTGTAAGGAGGTACCAGATACCTATACTCTTATAGCCTTTTTTTACCCAAAGATATGATTGTAGACCTAAATCTCTTTGGCTTAGCTATTTTGTTTTCTATATCTGTGTGCCGAGGGAGAACATAAGTTTGATTAGTAACTATATCCAAATTACCTTGCAGAGCCTGGTAATTTGACTAATTTTGACTCATGTTTATACGCGATCAGAAAATTCTTATGTTGTTTGTCTGAATGCACTATTTTTTCAGCTAACACCAAGAGGTTATTATCCTACTGGCCACCACCTGTTTTTAAGAAACTTTCTTTAATAATAAGTGTAAAAACAAGACCCAGAGTACCCAATGTTCCCAGAATATTCCATAATGTAAAGCAGGATATGCCACGTATCCTTTCTGGGAAGCGTCTGCCTTGCAGGATTCCACCAGACCGAGCCTTGCTCATGATACAGCTATTAAGGAGCTGTGGCATGATATGAACTTGTTTTTTGGGGGGACACAATTTAATTGACCTATGGTCCTAAATTGGAAATGACCCAAATTTCCATCAACAAGGAATGGATAAATTGTTGCACATCCTCATAGTGAAATATACTTAGTAATAGAAAGTAATGAACTATTAATACATCAATAACCTGGACAAATTTCAAGATAATTCTGCTGACTGAGAAAGCACATTAATGCATGATTCAATTCATTTAATATTTTGAAATTGCAAACTAATCTATGATGACAGAAAGCTGTGTATTTGTTGCCTTGGGAGCAGGTATGGGAAAACGTAAATAGATTACAAAGGTGCATGAGGAAACTTTTGAAGGGAAAGAACATATTCATTGACTATGATAATGGTTTCGGTTCATAGATATAGCCAGTCTATGTGGTTGTTAGTATTTGCGCTGCCTCTGAGTGCTCTCTTTGGTAAAGTTCTTTGTATTAGTCAAGGTTCACTAGAATAACAGAACTCACAGGATATATATATGGTAAAAGGGGATTTATCAAATCAGCTTACAGTCCAAAGCAGTGTGGTCCCAAGTGGCCCCTTGCATGCAAAGTCAGAGGAACCAGCAGCTGGTCAAGCAGTCGAAGAGCTGCCGTCTCAGAATAGGAGTGATCAATAATGCAGTCCCAGTCCAAGAAGGAAAGGTCAGAAAACTCTCTGGAGACACAATGGTTTAAGTCCAATATCCCAGGTGAGAGCAGATATGTTTTTTTGGGGAAGAATCACACATCCCTTCATGCAGCTTTCTCCTTTTTATCCAGGTCTTGCACCTATCAGAACAGTGCTGCCCACATTTAGCCAGGATTTACCCTTCAATCTGCTGTTCCATAAGCTACCATCTCCTCCACACACTCAAAGTCACACAGTCTTCTGTGTTTCGTAATCCAGCCAAGTCAACAATCCAGATTAACCGTCAGACTTTCATCACCCCATGTGATTCTGATTCTGATTCGAAGGGGCACCCTAGCTCCTCTGCCAAGGGAGGCTTAACAGGAATATATTTGGAGGCTGTTGTGAATGCTAACAAGAAGAGGCCCTAGCTCTTGAGCACTAAGGCATTGAAAGTCTCCATTGTTGAGTTAAATAAAATCCAGCTCATTTCCAGATGGAAGCCAGGATACATGGAGGCAAAGGAGAAAATAAACCCTGGTGATATCAGTAGAATACCCAGACTCTGTCATTTCCTAGTCACAGGTAACATCGGACTTTCTAAAAAATGAACCCCTAAATTTATCTTTTAGGCACAAAATAGTCTGAGTTGAGTTTCTATAACCATAACTTTCAAAATGCTGAATCCATATTCATATCACTTGAGGATTGAAGCTCATAACACTGCCTTCCTGCACTAAGCTGGAAGAATTTTCCAGGGACAACGTTGCCTTGGGAGGTAACGCACAATAACTAAACTAGGTACAATGCAGACACACAAAGGATGGTGCGCAGTGATTTCATAATACAGGAACACATAGAGCTCAAACATTTTCTTCAGAAACCTGCCTGGAGAAGGACATTGCATTGTCCTTCGGAGACAACAGAAGAGCACAGGGTAGAATCACCGAGAATGGTCCTGTCAGATTGACCTAGCTTCCATTTCTGAATAAAATGCCTGCCAGCTAGATTAATGAGGAGTTTTTACTGTAACAGAACATTAGGTTCCAGACGGCCCGGGCTCGCCACTTGACCTTGGAAGGGCGGAAGCTTCCCTTAGGCCCTCAGCTTCCTCATCTGTGAAATGAGGCCATTTTGACATTTGTGTTCTTCAATTCCATGATTTAATTTTTTTTAATAAAGGAGAAAAGGGATATTTGGCCTGTAGGTGGGAGGATGGGCTTCTCCTAGAGGGACCTATCAGGCTTCTGAAGATGGGATCTTCCTCTAGAGCAAGGCCCTTCCACCTCAGCACAATTGTTAGAAGTGAGCCGGCCAGGGCGAAAGTGGGATGGGGGATGCACCTGAGGGAAAGGCTGGATGGAAGTATGGGATCCCCCGTACCCCCGAGGTGAAGTTAGACAACTCTGGTGAGAGAATTGCAGAAATATCAGGAGTCATGCAGATCCCACCACCAGGGTTGTACTTAGGCACCTGCAGGGAAAGTTTCCAATATGGTGGAAACTGCACAGGCTCCCTAAACTGTGATGTGAATGCATATGTACCAGGGGAAAAGATTTCCAGACTGGATCAAACTTCCCATGTGGGTGTTTTTCCAGTCCAGAAATATGCTGTTCCAGACCCATTGTCTGGAAAGTACCCCTTTGCTGTTTTCTACCCAGGGGAAGCAGCCCTTTTGAGACCTCTTCTCCCAAATATAACCTGGCCCTTTTGTCTAGAACGTAACCCCTTTTTCATGGCTTCTTTTACACTGTGCTCTCACCTCTCTAAATAAACTTATGTTCCCCTATTATTGCTCTCCATTTAAAATATTTCTGTTAGAAAGAGCAAGAATCAAGGAGAGATAACTACTCTGTAACAATTGATTTCTAGAAGAGACTATCACCCTATAACACTGTAACATTTGAGGCTAATTCTTTCCTCTTAGAGCTGTTTTGGGCATTGTAGGCTATTTAGTAGAATTTCTATCTGCTACTTATTTAATATAATTCCACCTCCATTATAATAAGCCAAATACCTCCAGAAAAAAAAATGAAGTGCCCCATGGGATGTGGGAAATCACTCAGGGTTGAAGACTTTTAGAAGCTTTCTGAGGGAGTAGAGTGCTCCGCTTTGGGTGCAGGGGGACTGTCAGAAAGGCAATAACTAAGAGGTGCTGGCCTCACAGTGGCTCCTGGGGTCTTAAGAGTGGTCAGAAGCAAACAGTGTGGTGATCAATAAGATCCAGTAGGAAGACCAAAGAACACTGCTTGGAATGGGGAAAATGTAGCCTGGATATGACAGCATCTGGATGTCAGAGAACAGACTCAATCTCATAAAACTAGAGGCAAAGGGGAAAGTAATGATCTGGGGTATAGAAGAAGAAATTGTTGATGACAATCTAGAAGGTCAGCATTTCTCTTGGGTCCAAATCGGCTGCACTGTGGCCATAAGCCTATGCCAAAAAGAGTCAGCTTCCATCCCTAGACACCTGGGGCAGTAGCTGGAGAAGTGTCACTGAGGAGCTGGGAGAGGGGTTCCTCTATCTACAGAGGGTGGGCTGGGATGCTCTGACAGAGCCCTCCTGAAGAAAGGGTTTCTGGTATCCCCTACTTCTACCCTACCTCCCCAGGGGAGTCTGTTTTTTATTTTTTCAGTGATGATGATGATGATGATGATGATGATGATGATGATGATGAAGAAGAAGAAGAAACACTGAGAATCCAAATAAAGTTTGTTCTTTTTTTTTACTAATCCTTTTGCTTCCTTTAAGGGGCTGTCTTACCCCTTATGGGCCTGTTGAATCCATAAAAAGACTGTTAAATTGAACTCTTTTTGTTTAATTTGCTCAATCTCTTTGTTTGGGCTCCTACCTTTCCTTGAGTGCCATGGGTAATTCAGAATCTGGTTAAAGGGATATTGTGTAAGAACTATGTCTTTGATAGAATATAGCATAGACTACAAAGGAGACAAAGAAAACAATTGTTCAGTCTGCCAAAGACATTATAAATTCTTATCTCAATAAGGAGAACTGGTAGAGGGTGGGAAAGATAAATAAGGACCGAATATAATAGTAGGTCAGGCCTATGGGAAATTTAGAATCTCAGGCTAGTCAGTCTCTGAGAGATAAAGAACATGGCGAGTCAACAAAGAGATGGCAGAGGATCTGGTGTTCCAGGTCAGGCTGTGGAGACTGGAATGTAGAAGGCCGTTGCACATTTTTTCATCCTAAGTGGAGACTTTAGTAAAAATGTACTGTTTATTCTTCCTACATATGTATACACACATAGTATGTACTCAGGGATGAACCCAGGAGAATTTTACCTCCAAGCTACACTCCCAGTTCCTCTTTTTTATTTTTCATTTTGAAACAGGGTCTGGCTAAGTTGATGAAGGTCTCACTAAGTTGCTAAGGTAGGCCTAAAATCTGTGATCCTCCTGTCTCAGCCTACATGGTACTGGTATTACAGGTGTGTATGTCACTGTGCCTGGATTACTGATCATTTTTAAGAGCACCCACTCAATACACAGCAGGAGGGAGGGAGGGAGAGAGAGAGAGAGAGAGAGAGAGAGAGAGAGAGAGAGAGAGAGAGAGAGGGAGAGAGAGAGAGAGAGAGAGAGAGAATGTGAATTAATTTAGTCCAACCCAATAATCTTATAAATGAAGCCCATTTTTATGACTATATAAGCATTTGATGCCCATGGTAGAAAGTCCAGACAACACAAGAAAATAAAGAAGAAAGTAAAAAATTACTTAAAATTCTACCACTCCTATGTAACTGATGACTTACTGGTAACTCTGTTTTGCTGATTTGATCAGTTGAGCAGTCTCCCTGGGATGGATGCTTGGGCTTTCGGGTCTCCTCCCTCCCTTCTCTTCACTGGGATGCTCTCTGGGCCCACAAAGAGGCTCCCTGTCACTTCCTGCCCAGAAGAGCATGCAGCTCCTTGGTTGCGGCTCCTCTTGTCTCCATAGCACTGTTTCCTGTCCCTAGTTTCTGCTGCCATCTTTAGTTGATGTCACAGGGCAAGAATAATTCATGGTTCCATCTTCCTTGCCTTGACCTGACCTTAGTTTAATGGGTTTTCCCACACTCCTCCTGGGAACCTTCTGAATCCCTGGCACAGCCTTCATTTTGTTCCCTTATCTCTAGTAAGACAGGTCAATGGCAGGCCCTTTGGTGCACACCTGAGCTATTTTCTGAGGTCATTTGAGGGTAGCAAGAATTCTTGCTATCTGTCCACAAAGTGAGGACAGCTTCAGGATGATCTGGGTCAGAATCCAGATTCAAGTTCCACAATGCACATCATTCCTCTTGACTCAGCTGTAGCAATGGCTCTCTTGGCCCATACCTTGAGCAGTGATACTGGGTCTGTGCCATCGCTGTCCCCTCTGCTCATCCACTCAGCTCTGTCTTATCTATACTGGCCCTCAGGACTAGAAGGGGTGACTCTTTCCCTTTTTTCATACCCAAAACTATCTCCCTGTGTTTTTCCCAGAAGCTACTGTAGTGGAAGGGAAGAAAGGAGAGCCGAGTTGCCTGGCTTACCAATCGTGGAAACAGCTTGTTAGAGGATGCAAATAACAGAATGTTTTAGAATCTGGGTCAGCCCACGAAAGACAGGATAAAAGCAAATGGACTACTCCTTCCCTAGGTGATCATGTTTCTACAGCATCCTTGAAGATTACAAGATCTCTCCATGTTTGGAAGTTTTAAAATCGAATGTCTCATATTTCATAAGTCTGCTTCACCTTCAATCAGGTCGGTTGGTTGTTTCTTAGGTACCTCAGAGGGGGTCACTGGGATCTCACAAGCTCACATCCCTGCCATGTACCTCAGAACACAGCTGACTCCCCGAAATCAGTGTTTGAAGAGAAGAACAGCCAAATCTATGGCAGATCTATGTGGTTCTGCACAACTAAAGTTTATTTTGTTTGAAGCAGAGGAACAAAGGAGATGCCCCCTCCAAGGTCGTGCGTGATTCTGTGAGCCCGGGTACACATTCCCAGGGCTAGACGGCAAAATATTAAAATCTGTCAACATTTTCATGCTGCCCACCTAGCCGGCTGCTCTGCTCGGTACTGACATCTGTAAACAGGTCATTTGTATTCTTCTGTCACCTGCATTACTCTGAAGGAACATCCCTCCGGTTCACAGAAGTTAGTTATCCTGCAGGCTAGACAGATGATGGATAGGTGGCTTTTTCACTGGCCCGGCTCAGTTTGGAAAAGGCCAGATTCCTCCACTGTCTCCACTGTGTGTTGATGTGCATGATTAGAAAGCCAGGGGCACACTCAGGGCAGAAGCACAAGAAGCAGACGTTTCTCCCCCAAGGGAGCTGTCCCAGGCGACCCAGGACTGCCATCGTATGGAGCCTTCTGTTACGTCCTACCCACTCCCCGCCCCCTCTGGAGAGAAACCTGCCGGGGCTGTGACCCAGAGGCTGCCCTTCTGCTTTCTCAGTGGGGCCTTTCTCTGCCTAATTGTCCATGGTCTCTTCCTGTTCTCTTTTAAAAGCCAAGCAGTCAAAGCAGAAATAATTGTTTTAGGATGATGCCAGAGAGCAACATGAAATCTAACTGGTTTGGGATTCCAAAATCCATTTCATTTCTTTTTCTAAACAAAAGCAGGGCATTTGTTGGTGTGCCTTCTTGGGCATCTCCCTGGTTTTTATTGGTTCCTCCAGCAGAACTCTCAAATGTTCACTGTTCCCTCATAGGATAGAGAGAATATTCCCTCCTGCTCAATAACGGGCCTGATGCCATCCAGACTGTCTCTGGGCCATTGGACAAACCTGATCACAGTTTGGGGGTAGAGTCTGCTGGGATATAGGAGATAAGCTCAGGGGGGCCTTGACCCCTTCTAGAGAGTTCTAGGACATCGTGAGCATATCATGAAAAACATTTGGATTTAATTCTCTCCTCTTATCTTTGGTGCCTTTGACTATTCCCAGAAGGGAAACTTAAGTGTATTACTTGTAAACACTCTAAGGAGTGTGGTGTTTTATGTTTTATAAAATGCTATTGATAGGCACGTCAACAGATGTGCTTTTTATGATTTGTTGTTACTGAATCCACAATGCCAGTGAGAAAGTTGCTTCTCTGCTGGCAAACATTTCTTACAAATACCAACCATTGCTTCAACGTGGAGCTCAGCTTTTCTTTGCATCCATTGAGGCTGAAAACTGTACAAGTTTTACTAGGGCTGTCATCATGAAACACCATGGACTGGGTGGCTTACACAATGGAGATTTATGTCTCAGGGTTCTAAAAGCTGGAAGTAGGAGATCAAGGTCGCCAGGTTGCTGTCCTCTGCCGCCTTCTCCTTGACTTACAGATAGAGGCCTCTTGCTGGGTCCCTGTGGTCCTTTCTCTGTGCTTATGCATGTGTCCAAATTTCTTCTTAAAAGGACAACAGTCATATCGGCTTAGGACCCACTTTAATGGCTTAATTTTAATTGCCTCTTTAAAGGCCCTATCTCCGAATGCAGTACTAAAGGTTTAGTTCTTCAAAGTAAAAACTTTGAGGGGACACAGTTGACTACCTCAGCTTTTTTGTCCCCCTGAATATTCTGGCATTTATACTCCTGTTCAATCCTCATCATAATTTGGAATAGTGGTATTGATTATCTATCTGATTATCTATCTGGCTAGATGGGGTGTGTGTGTGTGTGTGTGTGTGTGTGTGTGTGTGTGTGTGTGTGTGTATGCATATGCACACGTGCACCTTACTGGGGATTAAACCCAGTGGTATTCTACCTCCATGCTATACCCCTCAGCCATATTTTATTTTTTATTTTGAAACGGGGCCTCACTAAGTTGCTGAGGGCTAGCTAAGTTGCTGAGGCTGGCCTTGAATCTGCAACCTCCTGTCTCAGCCTCCCACTTACTGGGATTACAGGTGTGTGCCGCTGTGCCTGGCTGGCCTGATATGTTTAACCAGCTCTGCCCATCCATGGAGGACCCCCAATGCTGCCTACGGGGATTTCTTGGTGATGGAATTCATTTTCAAGCTAAACTCCTCACTTTGCCCCTCTAGGACTACAGCCTGGTCTTTCACCTATAACCTCTGGCTCCCCCAGCCCACCTTCCTACTTGCTGGGTTCCTCTTCCATGGAGCCCAACTCAGTAAGAGTTAATGTGCAGATTGGAAAAGTAAAACGAATGAGATGAAGCGACCTTCTCCAGCAGGTGGCAGGCAGGCTTCTGACCCCTGTATCAAATTTCTCATCCTTTCTTTGCCTCATGTAGTCCCCAGTGATTGGAATTGATTAAAAGGAAAAAAAAAAAAAAAAAAAAAACCAACTCTGCTCTCTGCTTAGAATCTTCAAGCCTCGCATCAGACCTTTAAAAACATCATCTATAGCAGTACCCTTATCAGTCCTCTATTAAGTCAACTAATCTGTCAACTAGAGATAGAATACTTTCTTCTTTTTCTGACGACAAAAATTCCTCACTTCCTTTTAGGAAGAAGCACAGGGAGGAATTCTTTTGTATTTCATCCAGATACTGTGGTTCTTCCATTGATCTAATTATGTTTTGAAGCTCTTGGGATCTCTTGCTGGAATTTCTGACCTTGGTAAAGGTTAAGCCCTTGCGGTCAGCATTTCTTTATTTCCACTGGTAATTCAGAGGTTTTCTTTCTGAGTTGCCATAGCTTCACCTTTGATTTAAAATGTTCAAGAAAGATCCTCTGACTGTCTCTGATTTTTAAATCCATGATTTGGGGCCCTGTGCACTAGCTCTTTCTTGTCATCGCCCAAAACCGATTTCCTGAGGTTTCCTTTCATGGTGAATTAGAACTTGCTCTTGGGTCTGACTTTGATCTCAGCTCTTGGGGGTTTCTTTAAGTTCTTTCTAATTGAGTTAACTGAGAATCAGGTGACACAAACAGGAAAAACCTCCCTTCCCTTCTACCAGTTTGTCTACTGGAAAGAAATGTGCCTGGGGTACATTGCTGGCAAAGACTCAGCAGGGAAAAAAAATCTCCCCCTATATATATGTTAAATACTCACATATTCTTGGGAGCCCCAACACTTCAGTAGCATTCAATATATATGCCCTGCTGCTTTTCTTACTTTAAAAAGCAATTTCATGGCGGTATCATTTACATAAGCTAAATGCACAATTTTTATTGAGAGATAATATTTGTACATCTTTATGAGTTACAGTACAATTTGATTCATGTATACAATGTGTAGTGATCAAATTAGGGTAATAATAATTTCCATCTCCTTAAACATTAATCTGTCTATGTGTTGGTAACTTTCTCACTTTTCTAGTTTTTTTGAAATGCATAATGGTGTTGGGACCAATAGTTATCCTTCTGTGCTATAGAGAAGCCCAACTAGTTCTTCCTATCTTCGTTTTGGTGCCCCTTCTGTAATTTCTTTCCATCCCCTTTCTCCCCTTCCATACTACTCTATGGTGACCACCATTCTGCTCTTTTCTTCTATGATATTTACTTTTAGTTTCCAAAAACAGTGAGGAAATGTGGTATTTCTCTTTCTGTGTCTAGCCTATTTCTCTTAGCATAATAACACCCAGTTTCATCCATGTTGCTGCAAGTGACAGGATTCCATACTTTTTGTGGCTGAAGACTATTCCATTGTGCATACGTACCATATATTTCTTATCCATTCCTCCATTGATGTATACCATGGTTGATTCCACATCTGGGCTGTTGTGAATTGTACTGCAGTAAGTGTTGGAAAAATGCATACTTTTTTGAAGAAAAAGTCTAGTGAGTTTTGACAAATGAGTTGACCTGTATAACCATTACAGTAGGCAAGGCAGATATATTTGCTTTGCACTTCGCTAATAAAAAAAAAAAAACAAAACTCATTTTGGTAAGGCTAGGGGAATCAAGATTATTGTGATTTTAGCAAAATATTTCAACACACGAACACAGGCATCTTTCCACTAAAAGTTCTTTAACTTAATTTTAGCAATTTTTGTTTTGTAGGCTTTTGTATACATGTCTTGTATTCCTTTGGTTAAATTTATTTTTAAACATCTTACTACTTTTGGTGCTATTGTCAATGGACTTTTTTCTTAATTTCATTTTCAAACTGTTCATTACTAATGTACATACATACAACTTATTTTTTCTCCTATCTTGCAATGTCTTTGCATTCATTTACTAAATCTAATAGTTTTTGTGGATGTTTTTCTATTGTGAACTCATGTCTTGCAATGTCTCTACATTCATTTACTAAATCTAATATTTTTGTGGATTTTTTTCTATTTCCTATGTACAAAATCATGCAACTGTGAATACAGTTATACTTCTTCCTTTTCTTCTTCTTCTTTTTTTTTTTTTTTTTTTTTTTTTTTTTTTTTTT